>JAGDQP010023313.1:0-29329 GCA_022664845.1 Lepisma saccharinum
TTTATTTATTCTTTATTTATTTTTGTTGTTGTTGTTGTTGGGGAAGGGTGCTCGAGAATTTGGGGATAACACCACCACTGAAAGTGTCTGAGAGAATCCAGGTTGCACTGCTTTGAGTAACTTCTAGTACTTCCTGGAGGAGACGAAAATGAATATTATACTGCTTAGGTCATAACAGAGTCTCATACATTAGAAAAATGCTAAATGCAAAGATAATTCTTACGCGTTGTTACAAAAGTTCTGAACTGCAAATCATAGCTTAATTTTCGATAGAAAGTAATTACGTATGTAAGGATTTTGTCACGGTTTCGAAAGTGATCAGAGTGTCCGGGTTGAAAATTGACATTTTGCGTTTTATAGATTGCTTTCTGAAGGTTTAAAACTTTTTCAAAGCATATTGTTTTCGCATCAACAGGCGTGCAGCACACAGCCCCGTGGCAACTAGGAATGTCGCGGATTTCCGATAGGTAATGGGGAGGCACGCGAATTCGAGCCCGCTCCCGGCTACCCTCACTGAAGGGTTGCAGAGTTTTCATCAGACTTACAATATGAATACCGGGGTGGTACTCCAATGCACTAGATTCTACCTTCCCCATCCCTGCACCGGAAAACTGAACGTCGAGGGACGTCATCTCTCGGACGTAACTGAGTTATGACAAAATTGTCTATTCAGTCCATAAAAGAAAATTGGGAAGCAATCCAGATTATGGAAAGAACAGAACAGAGTAACCTATCCTACATCTCCTAATTCAGTTTAACAGAACCAACTTTAAATAATTTCAGCTAATCTAACGAAAAGAATGTGTAGTAAATAAAAAAAATAAAAAAATTGAATGAAGAATTCGCGGTCATGAAAGGTACTTCTAACACGGAATATAGCTTTTTTTTTTAAAAAAAAAAGGATGTAGAAAAATTCAACGATGTATCTGCATGGGGTGTCTTGATGAGTACGTTTCCACGAACTAAGATGAAGCGTTTTAATTCTGTTACAAAACATTACATTTCTTCTGCTACAAATGCTGAACCCAGATCTCCCAGTTGCCTGCCTAGTGCTCTACAATTAAGCTACTAACCTAACCAAGTTCTGTGTACTTGAGAATTCCTTTTTGCTTCAGCTGAGTGGAAAGTAAAGAGAATCGACTACAAGTGGAGACTTTTAATTCAAAAATCTTTTTTAATGGAGAAAGCCTTCCCGGAATTGTGTAACAGCAAAGAATTAGACGCTAGTTTCCTTCACATAAAGACCTCGTTGACTTACTTGTAGATCACTCGTCCGGAACCGGGGATCCTGCAATCATTCCCAGTAGTGGTAATTGATTATTTTTCCTTTATTTTTACACAACTGGATTACCGGTACCATTAATGATATCTTGATGTAAAGGAATGTTGCATGTAATTCTCTCGTACCATCCCAGCATTTGCCTCGTGTGACCGAGGGAAACCAGGGAAAACCTCAGTCAGGATGTCCGGACCCGTGTTTGAACCCGCGTTCTCCCCATTGCTAAGCCAATGCTCTACCACTGAGCCACGGCAGCTGGGTATAACATTTTGAAAAATAATATGCAGGAAAAAATTCTAAAATGCTTTTACACCCCTCAATTTTTCATTTATCGCTTCCTGATACCATCATGTTTCGAAGTACTGACATGAAGCACAAAGGTTGGTACGACTGAACATAGAAAGGTTTCATAATGATAGTATGAAAAATTCGTATATGGGTCTCGCAATGGTAAAAGAGTAAAGGGGATTCACATTGACTATTGCATGAATAGGGAGGGTAAAAAATTGGATTTTCTAAAATCGAAGTAAATAGCGTTGATAACGATAATTTCTAAGTCTAATATACGCTTTTACATATAATTATACATAATAATCAATGGTGGGTCCCACAAACATACAGCCTGTCAAGGATTCCATAATGGTAGACGGATGTAAATATATATATATATATATATATATATATATTTCTAAAATGCTTATGTAACCACTTTTTTCTAAAAATGGATGATTTGTCATGGAATAATCCAATTACGTATGTTTCAGTTTCTGGCATTAAGTTTGAAGATAAATGCTATAACATTTCATTCTAATAATAATTTCCATAAAGAAATTTTCATCAATAAGAAAAGCTGTTTTAACAAAGGAAATTGTTATATGCTTTTACACGTATAAAATATACAATGCAGATTTAAATCTAGAAAAAAGCATCCAGACATAGGATTGTTCTGTTCGAAGACAACTGTGTAGATGGAAATGAATAACATTCCTTACCAAACTGTAAGTTTGTTTAACAAAAACTGAAATAAAACAATTTAATCTTAATTATCTAAAATCGCTAATGAATAAAATGGTCCACTTAGCGTGACTCAATCTGTTGGTGTCTTAATAAGACAATTCTTGGCAACGTTTTCTTAGTTATAAAAGTAGCTCATGGTTTAAAATCTTAAAAACGTGGGTTCGAACCCTGCTCAGGTCCAGTATTTTTTCAACCAGTTAATAAGACAATAATAACTTCTCTTCATCAGATGACAAAAGTATAGAATTTGTCAGAGAGAGAGAGAGAGCGAGCGAGAGGGAGAGTGAGAGTGTATCATTACGTGTTTTAATTAATGTTACTTTTTTATACACTTCAACATGTCTTATTGTCTTATAGCATTTCAACATGTCTTATTGCACTTAAAAGAAGAAAAAAACATATGTGTACTTTTCTTTAATTGCGAAGGTTCATCCTTCCTTCCAGGGCTTGAACCTGGCATCTTTGGTTTACTGTTACCGAAGATACCCGAAGTTGGACTTAAAGAATTTTTAGCTGAAAAGTGCCGTATTCACTGCGGTCATCTTTTTTGGAATAGGGTGTACAAGTTTTTTCTTTTAAATTGTCCTTTAATTGAATTCCGGAAAAGATTAGAATCCTGATTTATGTTCAATATGTTTGGGCAGTATATTGAGTATGTTTTTTTATGTTCTCGTAGTATTCATGAACAGTTCATTGTGTAAGATCATAATAGCTGACTTACTTGAATAAAAAAGTGGTAAAGACAGTCGACTTCGGGTTGTGAGTTCAAATCTCACCGTCGACTATCATTTATTTTTTTGTGTGGAAAAATCAGTGATGAAATGACATTGTGAATCCATCGTACATGCTGCCCAAAAAAACATGGGAAAATTAACTTTAAAGCTTCATATTATTAACAGTACGAAGAGTAGAGCTGATGCGGCATGGTACCGTCAAGGACTTTAAATCTGCACTATCCAAAAATGCATATTTCAAAACTGTCCAAAGAGTGCGCAAAGGATTCCTCCAGAAGACTATGAAATTCTCGCAAATTTTCTGAGTTAGGGGAAGGTCAAAATCAGCACAAATTAAACGTTTGCCCGTGTGAGTAATGATGTTATCACCTGTATCCAATCGCGCAATGATATTCAGTCTCTCTGATAACAAATAAACAAAATATGCAATTCTTACTCCTGATTGTTATGCAACCACGCAGCTTTTTAGAAAATCACTCAAGATATGGAATCTGCTTGAGATATCGACTTGGCGCAAACAAATTATTGCTTCCTGGTGGGAAACCGTCCCATTCATGCTCAACTCGACCCATATTTACTTCAAACAATTTCTGGGAACCCTTTACTTTCTTTGGGGAATCCCTTGCACACCCATTGGATAATTTTGAAATATCCATTTGTGGATAGCGCAGATTTAAAGTCTTTGAGGATGCCATGCCGCATAAGATCTACTATATTTATTTCGACTTCGTACATTGGTTCATGGTGATGTATTAATTTATTTGTAAATTTTTCAGTTGTCTCCAGTGAGGTTTGAACCGGAAACTTTCCGCACTTGTCACTGTAGCTCGTCACTCTCACCACTGTACTATTCAGGCGTCTCGCGAATGATAAATATTTACTAATCCTTTTATTTTAGGAAGACAGTATCTGAAGTAAAGACATGTATATAGGCTTGAATGCAGTCGCCACAAATCCAGACGCGTCAGTCCACCATCATGGGCTATGCTCATGGGGTAGTAAGAGTAACCATAGTTTTCATCATCAAGAAGTGAACGATGAAAACACATGTTTTCCAAATGTATTCTTAAAATTATTTATGTCCACCTATTCAAACCTTTATCCGACGTTTAATAGTGGTTGAGAAGAGAATCAAGTGAACATTTAAAATAAACTTTAGTTTGAACGTCAAAAGTAGACGATGAAAAAAAAACGTATTTTCGAAACGTTAAAAAGCCGTTTAATTAACGGTGAAATATATTTGAAAAAGTCAAGGAAAATACAATTAAAGAAGCATGTCCCTAAAAATATGGTCATCTGAACAAACATGTACTCAGCGATGAAATTTTATTCTAAAGTCGATGAACATTTTTCGTACTTTTCAAATATACTATACTATAAAATTTGTATTTCTCAATAAGTGTATTATGTCGCCTTAAAAAGACGCACATGAAGCTAATTTTATGTCATAGTTGAAAAGGAAAATTGAAAACACGTCATATTAACGCCCTATGAACGAAATAAAATGTTCCGTGAAGTATACTTTAAAATTCAATCTGTCTGTAACATGCAAATGAGAAATCATAAACATAGTTAATTTGTTAATAAAGTTTCTAAAATTGACGGCGTTCATCTTACCTTTCCGAATACTTTTTTTTTTAAAAACACACCGTTTATAGAAAAATTATGAAGAATGGTAGTTCTTCGAGTGACGGTGACAAACGAATCTGTTACTGGCACTCACATATGTACAGCTAATTTCGGATCTAGTGAAATATAAGCCCGATTTTGATGGTTCAATTTGCATTTGAAAGTTCTGTGCCATACTAAGACACAGAAAAATATTTTGAGCGGCAGGACCTCGCTGGGAAACCTTGTTAAAGTGGTTCGAAAAAAATCACATTTCTGACTATAGCACTGACTCAAGACCATATACGCGATCAAAACTTGCGAATTCGTAATCTATGCTTCAATACCTTTCAAAAGCTGTATCACACGTCAAACACGGTGAAGGGGTTCAAGAGTTATAAGCTTTTTAGCCGCATTAGAATTTTCACAAATAATCGAAAAGTGTGTCTGTCATTTTGTGTGTCTTTGTGCTGTAGCCTCAAATGGTTGGTATCAGGGGGTTTTGTGAGTCAATTTCGGGCCTCGTAGAGACAAATTGATGCTTATTTTTTTTAAAAAAATAGAGTTACGGTTTTCGAGATACGGAGCCGACCGTGATATAAAATCGAACTTCTGTATGAAGACTATACACTTTTTTTTAAAACAAATTCTTAAATGCTAAGGCTTAAGGTTAATGTTTATCATTGAACCGTTTAATTTAGATGTTTGGTTAAAAAGATATTCGGTTAACAAAATTTTGGTTACAGTCGTGCAAACCGGACCCCTTCAGTTTCCTACACCGAACCCCTTATTTTTTCATGTTTATTTTCTTCCTGTATTTGTATTATGTGTAAAGTTTGAATCATGTGCGTTATATGCTCGCTGTGGTCCAATGAGGATTGTGTTGGGGCTGAAAAGGGCGTTTACATCTGCGATTTTTTTCACTAAACTATTTAATTATGTTATTCATTTTCTGTATATTTTTGAATGCATTCTCTATCTTTTTTTAAAGAACTAAAACCTGTATTTGTTGTATTATACTTACCGTGTACTTTGAAACTAGATTATCTTTTCTCAGATTTAATACCTTTCTCTAATATTATTTAGTGTTATTTTTATTCCCAATGTAAAGGTAGGGAGGGAAGAAAAAAATATACCTACTATGGGCAAATTCAGCCTTCACGAAAAGACTAACAACAACGGAGAAAGACTTATGACTTTCGCGATTTCGAAAAACCTGCTGGTAAAGATCACGTACTTTGAACACAAATACACATGGGTACCTCCGGACCGCAAAACTCTCAACCAGATCGATCACGTATTAGTAGACAGAAGAAGACACACCAACATAATGAATGTTAGGTCGAAAAGAGGAGCGGAAGGTGACACCGACCATCAGCTAGTGATCACAAAAATAAGGGAGAAATTATGCATCGCGAACAGAGAAAGCAAGGGGTCAAAACAACTGAAATTCGAAGTGAAACGATTAAATAATCCGAGCATAAAAGCAGATTACCAACTCGAACTCTCAAACAGGTTCGAAATCCTAGCAGACTCGAGTAATAATAATAATGATGATATTAATAATGAAATTGATGTAAGTAAGATGTGGGAGGCAATTCGTGAAACAATTAAGAGCTCAGCGAAGGAACGTGTAGGTGAGAAGAAACAACAGAAAAACAAACATTGGTTTGATGAAGAATGCCTTAAGCTTCATGAGGAACAAAAACAAGCAAGGCAACGATGGCTAAGTAATAAAAGCGAAGCAAATACCAAGCACTACTGTAACGCGAAACGAAACGCCACACTAGAGTTCAGAAACAAAAAGCGAGAATATCTGACGCAGAAGATTCAGGAGATTGAGGAAAACGGGAAGACAAATAACATACGAGATCTATATAAAGGGGTAAACTCGTTAAGAAAAGGTTACCAGCCGAGATTAGGAATTATTAGAAATGAACGTGGAGATCTTCAGGCAGGTCCGACTAAAGTCGTCGATGTGTGGAAAAGTTATGTCGACAAACTTCTTAATGTACACAGCGAGGAACAAATAGAGGAATTTGAAATCCATACAGCAGAACCGTGGATCCCCGAACCTAGCGAGATTGAAATGGAAATGTCGGTAAAAAATTGAAAAAATTCAAATCATCAGGAATAGACAATATTCCAGCCGAATTAATTAAAGCAGGAGGAACGGCACTAATCAAGGAACTATATAAATTGGTAAGTGCTATATGGAGAAAGGAGAAGAAGCTCCCAAAGGAATGGAAGACATCAATAATAGTTCCGATTTACAAAAAAGGCGATAAATTGGACTGTAAAATTACCGCGGAATCTCGTTACTTCCCACCTGTTACAAGGTATTAAGTAATATTCTCTTATCCAGCCTAAGTGTATACGTAGAGGAAATAATTGGAGATCACCAATGTGGATTTAGAAGAAATAGATCCACGTTGGACCAGATTTTCGCCTTGAGACAAATTTTGGAGAAGAAATGGGAATAGAATGGGACGGATGATCAGCTATTCATTGATTTTAAGAAAGCATATGATTCTATCAAAAAGGAGAAGTTATACAGTATCCTTACACGATTTGGAATTCCGAAAAAAATGGTGAACTAGTGAAGATGTGTCTCAACGACCCCATATGCAGAATACGGATAGGTAATACGCGTAGTATGTCAGATAGTTTCAAGATTCGCAACAGATTGAAACAAGGCGATGCCTTGTTACCACTACTGTTTAACTTTGCGTTAGAATATGCGATTTTAAAAATTAAGGGGGACAAAAAGGGGCTATCATTGAATGGTTTGAATCAACTGTTTGTATACGCGGATGATGTAGATTTAATAGGGGACGATATAGATGCACTATAAAGCAACACCGATATCTTAGTAGAAGCGTGCGATGAGATAGGTCTAAGATAAACATAGATAAAACAAAATACATGATAACAAGCCGAAACACAGGGAATGAAGGATTTAAAAATATAAGAATTAGGGATGAGGCCATAGAGAAAGTAAACAAATTTAAATACTTGGGAGCATACGTAACAAGCATAAATGAGGTCACGGAAGAAATGCAAAGTCACTTAGTATCGGGGAACGCATGTTTCTATTCGGTCCAAAAACTTCTAACATCGCGATTAATATCAAGGATATTGAAATTAAAAATATACAGAACTGTTATTCTACCGGTAATACTTTACGGTTGCAAAGTTGGAGTACGACCCTACCAGATGAGCATAAATGACGTGTATTTGAAAATAAGGTTTTGAGGAAGATATACGGGCCGAAACGCGACGAGATGACTGGAGAGTGGAGGAGACTGCATAATGAAGAACTTCACGGACTGTACGATTCACCAGATGTTGTAAAAATAATGAAATCGCGACGACTAAGATGGGCAGGCCATGTAGCTCGTATGGGGGAAAAACGAAGATTATACTCTATCCTGGTTGGAAGGCCGGAATGGAAGGAGGCCATTGGGAAGACCGAGACGTCGGTGGGAGGACAATATTAGAAGAGATCTTGAGAAGTACGTGTTCGTGATGAAAACTGGCTTGATATTGCCCAGGATAGAATCCAATGGCGAACCTTTGTTACTGCGGCGGTGAACTTGAGTTCCATAAGCCATAGAGTTAGTTAGTTATTTTGATTATTTTTACAAGGGGTCCGCTTTTGGCAACTATTTTGTAAATCGACAAAGTGTAAGTTTTCTGAAAATATTTTTATATGCTATGTTTTAATTATATTTTCTAAAACTAGAATGTAATTGGTGGATAACGTTATAAAGTAAATATTGCATGCTTTGAAAGCATAATTTTTCACTGTTTTCTATTTTTTCTAAATTCAAAAACAATGGGTTTTGGGTACTTTCCTTTATCATCAAGAGTAGTTTAGGAAAATAATACAATATTTTAGAAAAGTTCATCTTGGGTCCAAAATGGCCACCCAAACCCATTTTTCAAACCACTAAAATTAGAGAAACGAAATTTGGTATGAAGGTCAACCATCACGAGTAGGTTACAGTGTATGTGACAAACCTTTCCTATGGGCGCGCAAATTGAACCATGAGGTCGTAGTTATCCAGAGATTCTGGTTACCATAAAAGGGGCACAGCCCACAAAACTCGTCAAGTTCTGGGACGTAGCCACCGCCGGGGCCTGGGGGCAGCACCACCAGCGAAGCAAAGAGAGTACATCCACATACTATATAGCCCCATGGTCAGTGACTAACTCACTCTCTCACTGATCATCAATATTCACAGGCCAAACTACTGTAGCTAGAAACACAAAATTTGGTATGAAGGTGTACAACAAAGAGTAGGAAAAGGAAAACGTCTGACATTTTCAAAAAGTCACTATCTTAGATCCAAAATAGTAGCCGAGCCCATTGTTGTATAGAATACACGGCCTAAACGGCTGCAGCTAGAGGCTATGACTAGCAGGTTACTAAAATATTACACAATGTATCCAAAGACGCCATCTTGGATCCAAAATGGCGGGCCTAAAAGTCAATCTTCCACACCGTTTGAGCTAGAGATACAAAATTTGAAATAACGGTGTATTATGAAGAGTAGATTAGGAAAATATTACAACATTTTGGAAACGTTGGATTCAAAATGGCCGCCCCAAACCCCTTTTTCTACACCGTTTGAGCTAGACGAACGAAATTTTACATGAAGGTGTACCAACACAAGTAGGTCACGACAAAATAAGAAAACGTTCAAAAAGTAGTCAACTTGGATCCAAATTGGCCGCCCAAAAACCCATTTTCCAAACCACTGAAGCTAGAGAAACGAAATTTTGTATGAAGGGGTATGGCAAAGAGTAGGTTACAATAACTGGGGTAAACCTCCCCTTTTGGGGTGCAGCCCCCAGCCCCGTGGGAGGGTGTAGATGGACACCATAGCGGTGTAGTCCCGCAAAGAGATTCTGGTTAAAATAAAGGGGGCGTAGCCCCCAAGGGAGTCTGGGGGCAGCGTCCCCAGTGAAGCAAAGCGAGTCCATATAATAGAATATATAGCCCCATGGTCACTCACTGACTCACTGATCATCAATATTCACAGGCCAAACTACTGGAGCTAGAAACACCAAATTTGGTGCGAAGGTGCATGATCAAGAGTAGGTAACGGAAAAGTTCGAAATTTTGAAAAAGTCGCCATCTTGGACCAAAAATAGCCACCAAACCCATTGTTGTATACAATACACTGCCTAAACCGATGGAGCTGGTGAAACGAAATTTGGTATGAAGGTACATCATCACTATTACGTTACGAAAATAACATAAATTATTTCCAAAAATACCATCTTGGATCCAAAATGGCGGACCCCAACTTTCCACACCGTTTAAGCTAGAGATATTAAATTTGGTATGAATTTGTATTATCACGAATGCTTTAGGAAAATATTTTGAAAAAGTCGATGATTTTGGATCCAAAATGGTTCCCAAACCTACTGTTGCATAGAGTGCATAGTCTAAACCGGTAAAGCTAGGAATACCAAACTTGGCGTGATGTTACACTACCACTAGTAAGTTAGGAAGGTATTCCAAAATGTCTCCAGAAATGCGATCTTGGGCCCAGAATGGCGGACTTCAAAATCCATTTTCCACACCGTTTGAGCTAGAGATACGCAATTTGGCATAAATGTATACTATCACGAGTAGTTTAGGAAACCATTACAACTTTTAAAAAACTTGCTATCTTTAATACAAAATGGCTGCCCAAAACCATTTTTCAAACCACTTAAGCGAGAGTAACGAAATTTGGTATAAAGATGTACCATCACAAATAGGTTACACTAAATGGATAAAACCTCCCCTGTGGAGGCGCAGCCCGCCGGGTGAGGGTTGGGGCTTATCGGCACGATAGGGGTGCACTCCCGCGGAGCGTCTGGTTACAATAACCACTAGAGCTAGTGAAGCGAAATTTGGTGTGAAGGTAAATGATCAATATTAAGTTACGAGAAACACATTAAATGATCAGAAAATCGCCATTTTGAATCCAATATTACCCACCAAGATTCATACAGAAGACATATTTCGCCGAAACAAACGTATTTCGAATCAGAACGACGTGCATAATTGGTTATCAAATATTTCTACCCGCACGATTGTATTTCACCAGTTCCATGTGTTGGAGCTATTTTCTGCCGCCGTATTGAAAATTGAATTTTCCCCAATATCTTCGGTATTTATGGGAATATCTCGACCAAACCTGCACATTTCGACTGAGACCAATTTAAATCAATGGCTTTCATGTTTTTTCGGTACCACCGGCCGCCATCATGAAAAAAAATGATTTTTCCCTATATCTTTGGCGTTTATGAAAATATTTCAACCAAACCAACATATTACGACTCAAAGCGATGTTCCTAAATGATTTTCGTGTATGTTCGCCACCTTCGACTACCATCTTGGAAAGATAGACGTTTTTATATATTGTCGGTGTTTATTACATAATTTCTACCAAACGAACATATTTAGGCTCTGATCCATGTACTTTATTTATTTTTTATTCATTTCGGTTTCTTCCGGCAGCAATATTGATAAAGAAAGATCAATTTATATCTTCGTTGCGTTTTTAAATATTTGCCGCAAACTACCGAATTTGATAAAGAGATACGAGAAGAAAGAAGCAAAGCGAGTCATTAAATTTATACTTCGTATTAAATACACAGTTAAAATTTTTATAAACTTTTCTACCAGTTCTCTGGAATGATTCGCAGAATTTTTAGTATTTCATGTTGTTTCATTATAATAAAGAAAAAGACAGAGACGTTTCGTATGATTAGCCAGATATTTTCTGTTTCAAGTTCTACACATGCGCAGAATGAGAAGATTGTTTCTTATCGTAGCTGTGCATTCAGTTCTGATAAAGAGTTTGCTGCTGCCATTTTGATTAGTTCTTATTTTGGTAGAAATGAAAATATTTTCAGTGAATGGAAATTCCAGCCACTAATTAACAATTACAAAAAATATTAAAATGTGGCGTAAGTTATAGTATCAACTTAGTTTATGTCTTCGAGATTTAGGCAACATACTGTTGATACTGTTAAACACTTTCTTTTAACTGGAAATTTGAAGCAGTCAGTATACACTGGACTTCTAACTAAGCAACCCATGTTCAAATCGTGTTTATGCTATTGTTTTTTCTCTCTCTCTCTCTCTTTTGCCCCCAACATTCCTGAGAGCTGTATGATAACTAGTTCTCATTAGTCAAGTTGCTGAAAATCCCCAGGCAGCTATGGTTGCCTAGCTGTTTTCTGGAATGTTTCGGAATGTTTTAACATGTTTAGTTTACCGCAGAAAATTCATCATAAAGCTTGTCCACAATAACTTACTCTTGGTTCCCAATAACCTCAAGAACAGTCTGAAAATCAAGGTAGCCAACTTCTGAAAGAAACGAACCTTGAACTTAATAGATGTTTAGGTTGAGCTCGGTAGCCGTGTGAGATAAGGAACTGGGCCTTCGTTTCGAGTTCTAATCCCGCCAAGGACATGGATGTTTGTGATGTTTAAACTGCATTGGATTCATATCATCGTGGCGGGTCGAAATCCATAGTTATTGAAATGGACCATATAAAATAAAGTTTTTAAATGTTTTTGAAAGATATGTTAACGGAAGAAAACTTTGAACAAGAGAATTAAAAGTGTAATAGGCTTAGCCAAAGAGTCGTGAAAGATTCTTGGAAACTATGCATTAAAGATGGAAACTTTTCTTTTCATATCATTAATTTATTTATTTATTTTGCATTCGGACAAAATGTATCATAATATTATCAGAAGTATAGCATTAGGAAAAATCTTAGTGTTTTTCCAGTTGTTATGTCCATGATGATTTGTGTAACTTTTCCTAAGGTTGTGTATAATGTAAATTAAATGTACACAAAAATAAATGATTGAATTATTTATTTACTAACAGCAAGGAGATTAGCAGCAGAGAGGAAAATAGAAATAGCGAGGAAAATAGAAAGTTTAAAACCAGATGAGAAAAGGTACGCATGGCAGTACAGCGGAAAATTTGAAGGTGACATCATGAGGTCTTCACTAAGTAATGGAGTGGTGAGCGATGAATTACGATGGCCCAATGGAATAGTACCATTCTACATCGACCGTGAATTCTGTAAGTTTAACATTTATAACTTTGCAAAATTATTCTGCATGCTTGAGGTGATATTTTGCTCCCGAAAGTGCAGTGAGGACATTTTCTGTCAAAAGTTAATGAAATCCTTTCTAGGCCCTAAAGCTAATATTACAAATTCTGTGGCAGAGTAACATGTGAACTAATAATTCCTTATTATTGCCAAATGAAGGCACAATATTCATAATTAAGATATTCATTTCTTCAGGGAAGAATAAAATTTCTTCCCTCATTGTTGTAATCCCTTTTCAACTCCACGTGGTTATAGTGACCTTATAGGTAAGAGAAATCTGCATTTTCGCCAATTTGGCCAAAGTTATTGTTCTGTTTGCACAACCAATAATATTTTAAATGCGTACTTTTAATCTTTTAGCTGTCTTTTGACAAACATTGAAGCTAAAATTTGTCTTCAAAATGGCCAAATTGGTCAAGATGCACCCTACGTACAAGGGTCGGGATAACCGGGAAGAGTTAAAAAAGGATTACAGACTATTTGAAAGGAAAGTAGAATATTATTTTGCCATTATGTATTCTATTTTAAATTGTTGTCAGAGGCATTGAAGACGTATTAATATTTATGTATATTATTTCCTGTCAGTTTTTAAACGATATTAACTTATTAACTTGTACTCAGAATCTTTCTCATCTTTTGTTAAAATAATGTAATTTTTACGATTTCGTATATTTAAGTATGCATTGTTTACATCTCTCATTTTAGTATTTGAATAGTTGAGAATTTTCAAAAGGGCACGTGCCCACTTTTTCGACAATTGCGTTTTTTTGTCAGTTTTCTCAAAGTTGTTAGGCAGCCTTATTACGGATAAAATGCTATTTGTATTAAAACGTGTTTTTCTTATTTTTACAACGTATGTCTGACACTTTACTAAGAACATTATTTTTTTAGATATTTGTTGTGATTTATTTATTTGGAAACAGATGATCGTTTCGTAATCCATGCTGCTCACATCATCAGAAAATTTGGTTTGACGTTAAATTACAATTAAAATTATACGAACGTTGTAACATTCTTATATAAATTCTAATGGCCTGTTAATATACGTTTAATATATCGTTATTTATTCAAATTTAAAATGCTTTGTTGACCTGTTCAAATTGCTACGCCCGCTCGTCTGACTTTGATATGCCTCTCAAAATTACCTTCCACCTATCACCACCTAGAAATCCATTTCCTTTGTTCATCATATTACCATTTAATTCAATATTAACTGATTCTAGAACTATTCTGTTGTACATTCTGTTTCAGGATGTTGAATTCCCGTTTCTTCAAACAGAATTTAATGTATCTCTTCAACACAGTATTCTGCAACGGTTGACTTTTCTGAATAACAATACTTCAGTGCTCTAATTTGTTCTTTCATCTGTATTGCACTGTAAACCATTCTGCCCAATATAACTTGCTCCCCATTCACACCTTTTCTTATACACTCCCGGCATCTTAAGCTCAAGTGTGTCATTCGGCGTCGTGAGGAACTGTTTTATTTTCCTATTTGGAACAAACACACATTGTATACTGAACCTTTTAAATACCGTGTTTAGTTCAGTATTCCTTTCACAAATAACGTCAAACCAAACCCCCTGACGATGTGAGCATCTCGCCTTAAGAAACTGTCGTCGGGTCAAAATAAATAAACCAAAACGAGTATCCGAAAAATAGTTTTATTAGTACTGCTATTTGTACTGTATATTTATTTATTCATTCATTAAGCTTAAGATAAATTATAATCGTCATTTTGCACTGAAACGAAAAAAAAACATTGCAAAAACTAAATAGCATTAAAACAAAACCACTCATAACACAACAAGTAATATAGAAAGCATGGTGATTATAATGCACAGGAACAATAGCTCACACATTTGTATTTAGCGTTCGACGGAAAGTGCTTTCAGATTCAAAAATATCAATATTTGAAAGGTTATTGTTCACAATTTGTAACGTCTCTGAGCGACTCCCTAAAAATGGTGGAGTTCTATCCACTATATGCTGCTGATGTGACCTCGGCTTCTGGGCGTGGAATTATCCGATGAGACTAAGCTCAAAGACAATTATTATATTAGTATACGAAATATAAAGGGCAAGGAGAGGAAAGGATAACTTCTACCTGCCTGAGATGAAGACGAGCCGGAGTCAGAAAATAGGTTGAGGAACAAGGTTATAAGTTATAGACCAATAAGGAAAATAAGAAAAGTACCGGTACGCGTAAGGGTGATAATGAATTTATTTGCTTACTGCTGTCTGAAACGGAACACCGACAGAGAGCTTGGTGTGGTTTGGGCCGAGGCCGATAGAGTAATGACTCTGAACTGCTCTGTAGCGGCCTATATACATTTGCTTCGGGCGTTCGTGAATCTTTCTATGACGTAATACAGCACTACCGAAGATATAATTAGTTTATATTCCTTGCATACACAAACATGCTTTATTATATTGTATGATTAAATATTATGACCTTGACATAAAATCTCGGATCTTTGATGCTATGTATCCAAATTTTACACATTGCAAAAGGTTCGGTCGTAAAGATTATTATTATTAGTCCACACATTATTATTTATGAATGACCAAAAGGTGAGTTTATACAATTCAATTCAGGCGTGCAGCGGAATGGTGCTGGCCGTAGTATTATTTTACACCAATACAGAAGCGTTATTAAATGTTCAGTCACGGAATATTCGGCCGTTGACAATATGTTATCATTGTATACATCTTTAAGTCACTGGTGATCCGAATAAATATAAATATATCTTCCAATTGAATATTCATGACAATTTTGAATCATATATACTACCACTAGCCATTCGAGTTCCGTGATACTATATTTCCTCTGATTGGGCTTGAGGGTTCGATTAGCATATGTT
The DNA here is from genome assembly GCA_022664845.1 of Lepisma saccharinum. Taxonomy (NCBI): domain Eukaryota; kingdom Metazoa; phylum Arthropoda; class Insecta; order Zygentoma; family Lepismatidae; genus Lepisma; species Lepisma saccharinum. The sequence goes on from JAGDQP010023313.1 coordinate 15,639, forward strand.
ATATCTTCTTCCTCAAAAGGTACTTGTCCCAGGTATCCTGCCACCCTGACTATAGAGGAATCAGTAACGATATCGAAAGGTTTCTCAAATTCTGGTTGCAATAAGGTTCGTGCAGTTGTAAGTTTGTTTTTCAAGTGTATAAATGGCTCTTCTGTTTCCTCGTTCCAGACACTTTTGCTTTCTTTCCTGAGTAACATATTAAAAGGTTCAGTAAAAGGCTGCTATAGTTTGGGATAAATTTATTCCTCCAATTGCAGAGACCAATCTTCTTATAGCCGTTTTTGTATTTATTCTGGGATAATTTGTTATTACCTCTTTTAGATCTTTAATCATCATTATACGTTTGCCTGAAATTCTATGACCTAAAAATTTAATTTTTCTAGATGCAAAGTTGAATTTATTAAGTTTAAGAATTAATCCATTTTCTAACAAAATTTTTACTATTTCTCCAAGTACACATTGAAGGTTTTGAACGGCAGCACGTATCATCCACATAGATTTTTAACCAATTAATAGTTTTGAGACCGAACACGTGATTCATCATGGAAACGAAAACAAGTACGGCGCTTGACAGGCCGCAGGGTAATCGGACAAATTAGAAGGAATGATCTCCGAAACGGAAGGTGGTATATGGTTGGGTTTGATATGATAATCGAATTTGAAAATATGCCAAAGATGAATCGAATTATTAAAATAGGATGCACCAGAATAGCTGTGAAGTACGTTGTCTATGCTTTCTCCTTGGTTTTGTGGTACTATCACATATCGATTGAACCTCCTAATGTCTAAGACTGGTCTTACAGATCCTTCCCTCTTTTTTACTACGGGCAATAGATTGTTGTGTGGGCTTTCTTCTTGTTCAATAACATTCCATGCCTCTCAATTCCTTAATTCTAAATTGGTTGCTTTCTTTAGTTATTGAGCTATAGGATATGGTTTAGTTCGAATAATGACTTCTTCTTTTAATTTTAAATGATAAACATATGACTTATTACATCCTGGTTTGTTACTTAACACCTCTTTTTACTTTAATAAAAAATTTCTTAATTCGTCCCTTTGAATCGCAATTAAACTTTGTCAATTTTAAATTTAAGAATGATTTTGTTTGACTCTTATTGATCTGTTTTTATCGTTTGCTTATTCAGTTATTAAGCATGGGGTATCGCCGTTTTGCGCAGAGGAGTAGATGCGAACTTCTTCTCGGATATTTAGTTTAGATTATCCCTCCGTTGATAGCAGAGGATTTTGATTCCTCTGTTCGTCACAATCGATGTATAGTATTTCCTTTTGTTTATTGTCCTGATTCCCTTCATTAGCTTCTTGGCACACATTTACATGTTCAGTACCACGGTCTCTTCATGAGTATTTCTTATTTTCTTCTTGTTTACGATATCGAAGGTTTAAATTATCTCAGTTTTTGTTATTATTCTGGTATCCTTTATATCTTTTCCCGTCCTTCTGATAATCGGGCCTTTGTGTATTGCTATTCTGATTGCAAGAGTTTTTGGTATTGTTACAATTAGTCATTTCCTCCATTTGCCGTTCTGCTTCTTTCCTAACAGAACCCATTGTTTCTTCTACCTTGAAGACCGTCTTCTCTCTCCAGAAATTCTAGTAATCCCTCGGTGTAATTAAGGTAGAAATTTCTGAAGATCGTGCGGAAAGATACTCACAACTTCTTGAAACAATTCTTCATCAGTAATATCATGGTCAATTTCGTTATGAAATTAGCTACCCCTGTTCTAGATTTGTCACATTGCCCAAATCATGCTTGTCTTCAGAGACTCTTTTTTTATACTTTTCTTTTCGACGTACTTTTGAATACATTTGTAGCAGAAGTCTTAATAGCTATTGATTTGTCTTTTACTAAATGGAAACTACCTTCGGAACTTCCTGTCATAGCTCGTCCGAGGATATAACTGTAGTCTTCCTCTGAGGCTCCTATGGTTTTAAAATAATGAGTGCGCTCTTGAAGATAATTATTTTGTGGGACATGACCTGGACGTTACGCATCCATCTTGGTACATGATGATAATCTTCAATTCTGATTTCTGGAGCTTGTCTTCTCCTTCCTAAGTCCTGTACCAATTTCTGTATGAAATTCAAAGGCTGGGTCTTTCTTGGTACTTCTGTTATACCGTCTTCTTCCTCTGAGTGAAAGAAGGCTTTGAAAAAGGTTTCTTCATGATCGCCCATTCTATGTGTTGATACTTCCCTCGTTGGTGGAACGTTCTCCAAAGGTTGATGTGGCATTTCAGGTTGTAATCCTTTAAGTTTATCCCTGAATTGCTCTTTTATTTTCTGCTTCAATTCTAATTCGACATTTTTATCTGTTGCTTTTCTTCCTTCTTACTCGTCTTTATTGAAGTTTTATGCTTATTATATCAGTTTCCACGGTCGTCAGTCTTTCATTGGACCTTTCCATACTGATTTCGACAGTCGCCAGTCTTTAAACGTACCTTTCCATATTGTTTTCTATAGTTGTTAATCTTTCATGATTCTTTTCAACGTAGGTATCTAACTTCTCTTCAATAACATCTATCCAAAGTTTGCATTTGTTAAAACCAGTCAGGCATTCTTACCGGGAACCGTTCATTGAATTTCTGCTGCTGATCTTGAAATTTCTTGTCTAGGTCTGTTTTTAAATTTGAAATTTTCCAGTTCGGGTCGATGAAATCTTGCTTCAAGCCACTAAAATTTTCATTCAGACCCCTTAGCTTCTGGTCCATTTTTTCCTCTTGTGCATTAATCCTTTCATCCAGGCCACTAAGTTTACGGTTCTGCGCGCTGATATCTGGTGCAATAAAGTGAGACTAGCCACCTCTAGTTTCTCCTATGTTGCTTTTGTTTTGGTGCCTGTTATTCTTTATTCCGTTGATTCGGTTATCTTGGTCTTCTTCTGCTGTTGCTTCTGTAAAGATTAGTTTCATCATACGGTACTTCCCTGGGTTACGTTATATTTCTGGACTTACATCTTTTAGTTCGTGACCTTCCATCAGGTGACTACTTAGTAGAATATATGTAACTTTTGCACTTTTTTCTGAGCGTCTGATTAGCCGAGTGTTTTGTTATGTCACAGTGTCGAAGCACTGTGATTGGCTGATTGTGCGAGAGGTTTGTGACGTCACAGACCGTCACGTGAACTTAGCGTAGCATTGGGCGGGAATATTAGAAAAGAAGAGAGGTTTGTGACGTCACAGACCGTCACGTGAGCTTAGCGTAGCATTGGGCAGGCATATCAGAAAAATAAGGAATATACTGACTGCACCATTAGGCAGGCGTATCAGAAAAGTTTGAGGAAAGTACTGACTGTAGCATTGGGTTGGCGTATCAGAAAAAATAAGGAATATACTGACTGCGCCATTGGGCAGGAATATCAGAAAAAGTTTAAGGAATATACTGATGCACCATTAGGTGGGCGTATCAGAAAAGTTTGAGGAAAGTACTGAGTGGATCAATGTTGGTTGTTAGCGTGAGACATTTTTATTCATGAAAGGAATTTTCATGTTAGTTGTTAACACTTGAACAGGAAGAAGAACCTTACAGTGCTGTGTCTTATTAAAGAAAGGAATAAGTGGGATGCCTTATCTGATGGGGAAGGTTTAACTTTATCGTGTTTACTTCTTTGGAAAGGACACATGATTGATAATGTATACATTTCCTCATATTGCTATTTAGAAAATCTTCTAATTGTGATTAGCACAATGGAGGAAATCAAATTGAAGCTCAAGAGGTCAGAATTTCCAAATATTGTTGGAAGATAAATGAAACATTTGCATTTCATCAAAGTCATAAGGAAGAAAATAACATTGAATTCTTCGTTTGATGAAGTCAGAATGTTCAAATCTTGCTAGAAGATTGAAAATGTTCAAATGTCTCCTTTCCCCCTTAGATGAAGCCTCTAGTGTGTAGACTTTTGAAATCTTATTTTTTGGTTTAATAAACTTTGTGAACTGTCTTTTCTGACGTAGTATATCTCAGATCATGCCTATGATTTGAACTTTCCTTTTACAGAAGATAATAAAAGAGTGTCTGGTAATATCATTTTACTAGTCACTTCTGATAGATAGTCACTTTTACTAGTCACTTCTTGTTTCTTAAAGAAGGGAAAATACACTGATTATCAGAAGTATTGATTCCATAGGAGTATGCATGCGGTGTAATAAACGTGCCACATCAGCTCAGTCAAGTCGAATTCCCAACCAGATCACATATATTCAGTTCAGGACAAGCCTGCTTTTAGCTGAAAGGAACTTAAATTAGTGACTGCTTAGACCCTACTTTTAAATTTAGTACTAATCAGAGCTGAAATGGGTCACCAAGTCAGGTTTAATAATCGCTAACTCAGAGAGCAAAACAGATCCATTATAATATGGACTATCATTCTTACTGTTTATTCATGTGTAAAATTTGCCTATTTGTTCTACCCATTATTTAGAATTTGAATTTATGTCTTTTACAGATCTATGGCTCAGGCGGAGATAAGATAAGGCAAAGGATGTTGTAAAGGGTTAGTCAAATTCTAAGTTGAAAGTAAAATCCCGCAATTTGTCTCCTTCGACTAATAAAAACCCTCAAAAGAACTCATCAAGCGGTCATGGCTCAGTGTTAGAGCGTTCGATTAGCATTCAAAAAGTCGTGAGTTCAATTCAATTGATCAATCACCCTACGTATTTTTTTCCTCACTCGCAACAGTGAAATGTCAAAATGGTACCTTCAACTTAGAACCTTGGTGACACCTTCCCACATCCTTTCCCCCTCCCTACTCCGTCCACCTTCGACTTTATAAAATCCAAAACCAATTATTTGTAATGTTTGCGAAATATTACATTCTGTACTAACCAGATTCAATAAAAAACGAATGAATGGATGTACATTTTGATCATAAATATAAAATTTAGTTGAAGAAAATCAGTAGGTCTGCTATTTAACCCATATTACCATCCGAGTTCTGTAAAATAAAGGCGCTGGACTGCTCATTTAGTAAACTATCTTTCTTTAGTTCATTGCGTGATACACAATGCTCTTAAGTAGTGTGAGTTGAACTCGCAGCATATTCACATTTTCACCGCTTTCTTACGCTATGAATTTACTTATTTCCAATCACAACTAACTGGAGCGAAGGTATAAAAGTAAGCTGATAAGAAATTAGATTAAGTATCAAGCCACTTCTACGGTATCCATACGTATGTTGTCCCCCCAGCTGGAGAGGTACTTTATTTATTTGTAGGAGTCAACTGACAATAAAGGGTGTCATTTACAAGTTAACTTGGCCAGACTCTAAGTGAAAGATAGCATTTCAACATTATCCTGGTGTGACTGATGATAAATCCTGGTAAAACTCCCGTTAGAATGTGTCCCGCTAGGTATGAACCGAAGACTTTTCAAATGCGAAGTCAGCGCTCTATCATTTGAGCCAAGGCCTTGATTGTAGAATATTTAACAAGACTGGATTAATCGTAATTCATAAACTTAAACTACTTAAAATGACTAGTGGATTCCTCGATTGCTCATTCCCTGAAAGACTAGGATCACATGAAGCTCCCTACGCCAACAAAGAAGATATCCGTAAGCTATGATTTTCAAGCTCTTTCAACCTTTTATAATTCTGATTGTATAGGTAGGGATGGAAAACAGGCTATGCTCTCTGCACACCATTAATAGTTTCCTTTTCCATACACGGTGGTTCATCCAGCCTTGAAAAGTGGATGGCAGTTTTCCGATAAAATTGTAAAAGTGACTCAGTAGGCAGCTGATAAATGTAACTCAGATTGTTACGAAGTTTATCATGGAAAAATAACTTAAGTATTCTTGGAAAATGAACGGCGGAACGTAATCATATACTTAAAGGGAAAAGGGAAACTGAACAATTATAGGCATTACCTCCTTCGTAACATATATCCGAGGACTTGCCTATTAATCAATTTTTTACTGTCCGCATATATTTTTGCATTTCGAGGAATGAAAATGGATCCATTTTCTACGTATCTCCCTCAAATATTGGAGGCTGCAATTTCAAGTCCTCAGGCAGCATTTTCTCAATATCAACTGAACCGGATGTGCAATTTCCCCTATTAGGTGCATTTGTGCGACAGTAAGGGTCTCGGGTACAGTCCCGGTACTGTCCTAACGTTCGAATAGATAGAGCTCTAATACGTTGTAGTAAACTATCATCACCGATATCTCTGGGTGGGCTCAATTGCAGCGCCTCCAAGAACGAAAATGTTGGTAACGTTTATGTTGTTCTTTGTCTCCTCGATCTAGTCCACATCCAAAAAACTTAGTGTTCGTAGGGTTCTGAACCTAGTTTATTTAATTAAAAAGTGATCGAGTCCCGGTTGAAGGGAGCCAATTCTCTATGTGACGTTCGTTTGGTTTGCAATGGATGTAATAAAAAACGTGGCGAGAATCACACAATAAATTAGTAATTGCCTGTAATAGCTCGGCCCAACCCTCGTCTTAAACAGATGAATACGAAAGAAAAAAACTTGCAATAAGGCTCTTCTTTCGGTTATGAAAGCAAACAAACAAACTAAATCTGTACACTATAGATACCAAGAGTGTCATAACTCTTAAGAACCCTCTAGGAACTTATTTCTGGAATTCAAACACATAAAATTTATTTGCAGGTGGTGAGATTTATTTTAAACAATTTTGCGATTAATGACGGATGTTTCTCTAAATGCATGACAATGTCTTAGGGACTTTTCTTTAAAACAAACTCACTCAAACATACATTAATCAACATAATAGATCAAGAGCAGACTTCAATTATTGCTGATATATACCATCGTATATTAAGGCTCTATCAGAACGTATCACCCTGGAGTGACATATTTTGGACACTAAAATTGCCCTTCAATATCCGACGGTTCAATTCGAAATACTTTACTCTATCAAAAATCTATATTCACAATCTCGGCTTTTAAGAGATCATACAGGGAGGTAGCAGTTTTAACTTACAAAAACGGAGTGAATATACCTTCGAACTAAGCAGTGCTCCTTGAAGTTGTACACCGACAAATATCTATAACAAATTGGGTCGCTTATAGTTTCGTGCATCTGGCCATCTTATTAAGCTCTGATTTTGCTTAAGGATCACAGACACCCATTCACACTCTCAATCATCTCACCTCATGTATACGCATAATTAGCATACAGGAATTAAAGGACATGGAAAACAATGCAGTTACGTGAAAGCCTGAGAATGAATTATAAAAGGTGGTTACACTCTTCTATCGAGCAGTGCTCATTTGAGATGTGTAACATAACTGGCTTATTACGTCTCCCAATTTTTAGAGTACTTAATACCCAGGAAAGTCAAACTCTCAATTAAAGAATAGGATACTGTGACCTGGAGTGCCACAGGGTCCTTCCAAGTATTTACGTTAATTCAAGAGTTGGGTTTTCTACTGGTGAGGCACAAAAACAAACCAAATTTGCCTTGCTTCCTTTATTGAGATCTTGTTCGGAAACATAAGGACGAAGACTAATTCAATGTCCATGTTCTTTCGTCATAAAAGTGGAAAAAGCTGCGCCTTCTCTTGTCGTCAGTTTTCCAATTGCTCTCTCAAAAAATACAATTCATTGGATTAACACGTATTAAATTAATACAGATAAGAAAGAAAAAATCATTAATGACAGAGTGTATTCAATCGCCCCAGCCGAAGCAGATAAACTCAGTTCGACCTAGCCTTGCTGCGCGAAGTTTGCTGCTACTCTGTTGATCTACATCTACTCTGTTAACGAATGCTCGTCGAACCCCCCTGTCAGAACAAAGCAGATATTACAAATTAAAACAAAGACCTTCTCGTTCTTGGCTTCCAACGGCTGAAATTTCCCAACAAAAAATGCTTTTCAGGGGCTGAAGAATTGAATACTCATACCCAGAAAGTAATATTTGATAGCTAAAAAGACTAAAAATTAAGAAAAAAGTTACTCTAAGTATACAAAAGAAATACAAACAAGTACAGTACCTGTTGATACATAATAAACATAATTACGATATACATGAAAACTAAAATTACACAATAATTACATTAATAAAACATACATGATTAAAGATGCGGTTGGCCAACCTTAATTTCTTACTAATAAAAGAAATATATACATGCATAATTATACTCATATTAATTCAGCATATTTAGATTACAACAATATTACTAGGAACGATAGGTAACTTGCATACCTATTAGTTTTAACCTTCCCATTTAATTTGTAATGAGAACGTCCCAGTTTGGAAGAACTGAAAATATGAACTATTTGCTCAAGTTTAGAGAAGACGATTTTTAGAGGACACTCGTTATTAATCCTTCACACATTGAATTAAGGAGATAATTTCAGATGAAAAAAGAAGGAAATACTTAAAACTGAATTTAAAATCCACTTTTATGATGTATTCTATCTAACACAATCGTAATTCTAGGATCTACTAAAAACCTTTGAACTCAAAGTTCTTGTACCTTGTTTTTGCAGGAAATCTTTACAAATAATTTATTTGTTCTTTAGCTTATATTAAAAAAGATATAATATAATCATACTAAGAAAAATACTGTGAATATATAGAAACTCTCACAACAGCAACTACAAGAAACCCTAAACTCTTCTGGTCACTGACCAATAGAAGAACAAAAAGCTCTTGAATTCCGATTGAAAAGTAGCATGATACTGTAAGTGCATCTGATGATGATAGGGCTAATCTTTTCAACAAGTACTACTCAAACAGCTTCACTTCTCACTCCTTTCCTACCAATATACCTCTTTAATTACGTTATGTCTGTTCTGACATCTTGTCTTTAATCAAAACGACGCCTGACGAAGTTCTGTTGCTTGTTTTATCTTTGCTAGAACGCAGATCTTTAGCTCTGATAACTTACAACATTTCTTCGCAGTGCTCTTTCCCAACCACTTATATGTCTGCTCAATTGTTGTTGCAGATAAGGAACTTTCCCAACACTCTCAAAAAAAGCGAACATTACTCCTATACATAAATCAAGGTATAAAAAGAAACGTCAGTGTTTTCATATAGGCCAGTTTTTTTTTACTATTACCTTTGTCAATAATATTTGAGAAAATAATGGAAGATCGTATTTATAAATTTACTGCCGCACACATAAATCCTTCACAGCACGGTTCTTACTTGGTAAATCTTTCTTGACCCATCTGCCTGCTCTACTTACTGATGCCATTCAATGCATCTCCTATAATTCAGGATTAGATGTTACATATTTCGACCTACGTAGAGCTGACAACTCTACACAGCTAAAACATGTCAACAAATAGTAACAGATGGATCATGGATTCTCCTAGGGTAAAATATTCCGGAGGTAAACTAGTCCCCCATTCGGATCTCCGGGAAGTAACTGCTTCAGGGGGGCTCCAAGAACAGGATTAAGAAAGTCCTTAGAATAGGAACGTGGAACGTACGAATATTATACCAAACATGCGCTCTTCAGGTGGCGGTACGTGAGACCGAAAATTACGAGCTAGACATATTAGCGATACAAGAAATTATATTCAGAGATTTTAAGAAAGCATATGATTCTATCAAAAGGGGAAAGCTATACAGTATCCTGATACGATATGGAATTTCGAAAAAAAAAATGGTTCAACTAGTGAAGATGTCTCTCAGCGACTCCATAAGCAGAGTACGAATTGGTAATAATATGTCAGATAATTTCAAGATTCGCAACGAATTGAAACAAGGCGATGCCTTGTCACCACTACTGTTTAACTTTGCGTTATAACATGGGATTTTAAAAATTCAAGGGAACAGAAAGGGACTATCATTGAATGGTTTGAATCAACAGTTCATATACGCGGATGATGTAGATTTAATAGAGGACGATATAGGTGCACTACAAAGCAACACCGATGCCTTAGTAGAAGCATGCGATGAGATAGGTCTACAGGTAAACATTGATAAAACAAAATACATTACAACAAGCCGAAACACAGGGAATGAAGGAAATAAAAACATAAGAATTAGGGATGAGGTCATAGAGAAAGTAAACAAATTTAAATACTTGGGAGCATATGAAACAAGCAAAAGGTAGGTCACGGAAGAAATAAAAGGTCGCATAGTATCGGGAAACGCATGTTTCTATTCAGTCCAAAAACGTCTAACATCGCGATTAATATCAAGGAAATTGAAATTAAAAATATACAGAACGGTTATTCTGCCGTTAATACTTTACGGTTGCGAAAGTTGGAGTACGACCCTAGCAGATGAATATAAATTACGTGTGTTTGAAAATAAGGTTTTGAGAAAGATATACGGGCCGAAACGGGACGAGATGACTGGAGAGTGGAGGAGACTCCATAATGAAGAACTCCACGGACTGTACGATTCACCAGATGTTGTAAAAATAATGAAATCGCGACGACTAAGATGGGCAGGCCTTGTAACTCGGATGGGTAAAAAACGAAGATTATACTCTATCCTGGTTGAAAGGCCGGATGGAAGGAAACTATTGGGAAGACCGAGACATCGTTAAGAGGACAATATTAGAGGGGATCTTCGAGAAGTAGGTGTTTGTGATGAAAACTTTCTTTATATTGCCCAGAATATAATACAATGGCTAACGTTTGTTACTGCGGCGATGAACTTGCTAGTTCCATAAGCCATAGAGTTAGATAGTTAATATTTCGACCTATCTAAGGCTTTTGATTGCATCAGCCATCCTTATCTCATCTATAAATTATCTACTAGGTTTATTATTCATGACAAAGTACTTCAACTAGTAGATTACTACCTTCATAGTAGACAAGAACGTGTCTGAATCTTCTTCGAGCTTCACTCCCGTTCTCTGAAGTTTCCCAAGGGAGTGTACTAGGACCTCTGTTGTTTTCATTATATATTGATGACCTACCTACGCATCTTTCAGACTCCTCAAGTAAGAGTCTCCTATTCGCCGACGACTGGAAACTTTTCAGACATATCTCTACTCTCCACGATACTTCAAGCCTTCCAGATGACATATCTCAGTTTGTTAGATGATGCGATACCAGGAATTTAAAGCTAAATGCTGAGAAATGTGCAGCTAGGAAAAAAAAGGCACGTTCAATCACTCATACACCATTAAAAATATAAATGTGAATGCTGTTTCTTCCTTCAGAGACCTTGGTGTTGTTCATGACAACAAGGTCAGTGAGGAAACTGAGTTTGCTCTATCGCTTCACAGAAAATCAAAATCAGTCTGCGCTTAGCTTGGTTTACAAGTCCTATGTGTCACCTACTGTTGAATATTGCTCGCTTATATGGTCCATGGCATGTTCCACGCATCTTACTAAGCTAGAGTCTATTACACATTTATTTGTTGCTATAGTGAGAATCAGAACTCCAGAATTACGTGCGTTCTTTAATGCGGATTTAATGAAAACATTGAATATAAAATCACATCGAGGACATTGATTGGTGACCTTCTCTTCTTGCACAAAATAGTTAAAGACAACATTCCAAGTGAGACCTTATTGTCACAAATCAACTTTCGTGTTCCTATCCGACAAACACGAAATGTAGCCCTCTTTTATGTAACGAAACCCAGAATAAACTTGGTTCAAAGGTCACTCATAAATAGGATAACTACGAAATATAATTGTATCCCACAGACACTTGATATTTTAGACTCTGAGAGCACTTTTAGGCCTTAGATAAAGAAATTGTATTTGTAAATATTGTAACTTGACGTTGTTGTACATGTTGTTGTTTATATTTTTGTTGTTGTTCTTAATTTCTGTTAGTGGTTCGATGCAAAATGGCCAACATGTCCTGTATTTGGAACTTATTCGCAAATAAATGAAATAAATAAAAAATTACACAACTTATGGTGGACCCAAACTTCTCGTCTGGGTGACAGACAAGTAAAGTGATTTTTCTAGGTAACTCACACCACTGTTGAATAGCCACTACTTTAATTCTTGATTACTAATTTCGCATGTGAAGCCCTATATTTTCTAGGAAGGTTTTAATGTTCCACACTAAATAAGATCTTTCTTTTCGTATACTCAACAGCTGGATCACAACTACAAACTATCTGGGGTGCATTTCAAGAGATAATGCAGAAGTCTTGTATTAAGTTTAGACCTTTCCTACCAACAGACAAAGATTACCTTTGGATTAGAGGCAATGAACTTGGGTGTTGGTCGTATGTTGGAAGACAGGGTGGTGCACAAGTATTGAATCTCCAGCTCAGTGCATGTGTTTATCATGGCACTATTGTTCACGAACTTATTCACACTCTAGGGTTTTACCACCAGCAGAGTGCGATAGAGAGGGATGACTGGGTCAGCATCCACTGGGAGAATATAGAAAAAGGTAAATTTATCCATATACTCTTATTAGAAAAGCAAGCTAAGAACTTTGAATACAGTACAGTAGTTATTTGGAGAAAAAACGTTATGATGTAAAATGAAATGGTACGGTGAATCGATTTTAATCTTTTCCAGCATCCTAAGGTTTAGCTACGTTAAGTTTCGAACTTTTGAAAACATGATACATTGTTCTTTACGTATCTTCTTCGTTTGAATCATTAAGGCAAGAATTAGAGGACCATCAAATGTGTTTGTGTGTGCATTAAACTCCGTCATCCTGCGAGCTGCAGTCGCAGGATGACTTGCACTTTACGTTTTCACTTTAATATAAAGGAGGAAGAGAGGGAGCAGACAGACTGAAGTAGGTGACTCATCTAGTGTACCTCTAATTTCTAGGTCAAACTTGCTACAAGACAACAACAGTTCCACGGGACTTAAAAATAAACTGATAAAGTGAAAGCGTTTTGTGGTGATCCATCTATTTTCTGTAAGGAACTTGCTGATTTTGTAAAAGACACAAAAAAACTGAGGCTGTGCGAGGTACTAAATTAAGAACAAAACATTTTAGTTGTTCCTCATTTTATGAAAGTGTTCCTGAAAATCAATTTAGTAATGTTTGTAATGAAAATATCTGGTCGAGTGGCGTACAAATAGCAGATTCAACTCCCCAAAATAATAAGCATAATTTGGACGGTAATGGTGGTACAAAGGTGGTAGTAAAGAATGCCAAAGGTTCTTTAAGTAAAATGGTAGATTATGATATAGGCTCTTTAAATACAAAGGAACTAGGTATACACAACGATGATGGAAAGTAATATTGAAAGGAAAAAGTAATTTATCTTGTTTTATCAGAACGTGAATGGAATAAACGGGAAATAATTACGTTTGTGAAGTTACCCTCCACCCAAAACCAATTAAGGTGAAAATTATCCAAATTGTTAGCGAGGAATAGGAAGTACATTACTGTCGTTAGGGAGTAAGCGATAACGTGGGGACGGCGCCAGCAAATGTGGGGGTATAACTTCACACAGCCTCCCACCTATACAATATCTGTTCGGTGTTGTCTGCAATCGTTAGGGAGTCGTTAGGGAGGATTAGGAGTACATTATTTTCGTTAGGGAGTGAAGGATAACTTCGTGACGACGCCAGCAAAAGTGTGAACTTACCCCCCAAGATACCCCCAATGAATCGAATTTTGTGTCGGCGTTATCTGCAATCGTTAGGCAGGAATAGAGATAACAATATTTTCGTTAGGGACTGAACGATAACTTTGTGACGGCGCCAGCAAAAGTGTGAACTTACCCCCCAAGATACCCCCAATGAATCGAATTCTGTGTCGGCGTTATCTGCAATCGTTAGGGAGTCGTTAGGGAGGAATA
>JAGDQP010023314.1:2063-12741 GCA_022664845.1 Lepisma saccharinum
TATGTTGGAAGAAATACGTAAGAGAAAGCAAAATAGACGATTGTCACTTATAAAATTTAGTTTTTGTTAGTTAAAACGTTACTTGTGTGATCCATTCAATTATGTACAAACCTGATTGACATACTCGAGAAATATTAAGCTACTTCTGACCTAATACAATAAATATTTCGCTTAGTTGGGACATTATCCGTTGAGTTTAAATGTAAATAGACTGCTGTTGACCAATTTTAACACTATTAAGTGGTACTAATGTGATATAGTTTAAACTAATTTGAAGAACAACTAGAGATTATAATTTAATAAAACTGAGATGTATAAAGCCTATTGGTATTTCAATCACCTCGTTTTCCTACCTCTGATGCCTGAGTAGCATATGTTTGCTGGGCTTCTTGCGCCTGTTGTCTTGCGTTCTGAGCATCTCGTTCAGCGCCAGCCAAAGCTTCTTCAGCATCAATTGTTTTCTCTTCCGCCTTTCGAATTAAATCTTCAATTTCATCCGCTTTCTCTAACGCCTCTTGTGCTTTGCCCTTGCTATCTTGAACTTGCTGGTCAAATTCTTTAAGAGAAAGAATGTTTTAGTTGCAGCAAATAATCACTAAATTTCAAATATTACAAAAGTGTTGATCGAATACTTCTAATAGAAAACAATGTATGTATGAAAAAGCAAAACTTTCAGTATAAAGAAAAATTACTGAGGTTATTGACTGAACTATATCAGTGGCGCTACCTTTGGGAGCACTTACGAAAAACTTAAATAAAAGAAGAAATGCCCCTTACATTGTTTCTTACAGCATTTCCACTGGCACATCATAGAATACTGTCTGATTAAAAAAAAAAAAAAAAAAAGGTAGTGGCACTTACAATGTTTTCGACCAGAAATTTTCAACTATGTGCTGTCAAAATTTAAGGACGAATTAATTTCCAAATTGAACACGTATACATTCATCTGAATCTCTCATAAATGTTAAACAGTTTTGAAGAATTTTATTATCTATGATATAAACTTATACTGAAACTTGATATTCAGTAATTAAACCAGTTCCCTTGTCATTTTGAATCACATTTCGATTCAAGTAGTTTTAATACGACGATTACAGTACATTTATAGTAGAGAATAATGTATGAATTAAAAAAAAAAAGTCATACAATTTAAATTTTCGTAATGAGCATAACTATACAAGAAAATGAACACAACCCGTTGTAGTAGTGCGTTACGGAAATATAAGGAAAGATGTAATTGAAATAAGAAGCAATTCAATAATTGTCTGTCTATACACAAGTCAGTTACCTTTTAATCAAAGTTAACATAATTTCGCTTAGTCGATATAAATTTTTATTTTGAAAAGTTATCTTTCAGTATATTAATTTACTCATAAACCTAATACAAACTATCTTGCTTCCGGTATATATTTTTTTTTCCATGATATTTTTTTGTAGATTCATGAATTTCAAATTTGATGGAAGTTCGTTTTACACTTTTATATTTCGACTCTTTCTCTACAATAGAAATAATTGAATATTTCCCTGCATTCTTTTATTTCACGTGTTAAAACTTGATGTATGTGCAGATATAATAACAGTAAGAATTATAGGATATTTTAGGAGCTTGTACATTCTTGGTTTTAGTTAATAGTCGTATAATATTTTTTTGTACAAAAATATCTTTAATATCTTTCTGGGTTCCACCTGAAAATTACTCCGTACTTTAACGCTCACCGAAATGAACTATTCACTACATTATATTCAAATATAAAGGAATATTAATAATGGCATACAATTTAATTCCATAGTAATAAATAAATAACAAAATTAGCAAAGACAATTAGCAAACAATTAAAGAATATTTAATGTGATTGGGTTGGAACACAAGTTCATAGCATTTTTTAGAATGTGAATTTTCGCCAACACTAGTGTATGTAAAATTCTCTTTATAGCTATTTTGAAATGGTACTCTATTGTCGTTATCTACAAATACAACATTTGCGTATTAATTATATAGGCTTGTTCGCCGTTTCAGGTTAGAAACATGGGATGTCAGCTGAAAAAAACAAAAACATTTCCGTCTGATCCGTCCTGCTTTCCCTTCTTCAGTCAACGTTTGAACGCTACCCAAGTTGTTACAAACATTCTAAGCATCCACGGAGAAGACCTCATTGAAGATTCTACAACCTGGAATTGGTTTTACCGCTTCAAATAAGGTAATTTTAGCCTCAGCACCACTCCTAGATCCGGAAGAAAAATGATTTCACAAGCAGCGGCGAAACGCACCGCAGCAATCGGCTGAAAAGGCTTAATTGATAGTCCAATAGACTGTTTTAACAAGGTGCAAGAAAGTAGTCATTCTTTTGTCTTTACACATAATGTTCTTGTGTATGGACTCAACAATATAAACAATGTTTTGAGATTATATTTTAGATAGCATCAGACAACTAACTAATTGTAATTTGGTGTAACAACAATAGCGGGAGACAGACGAAAGTTGAACATGTCTGACGGATCGTGTATAACAAGGATTACTGTTTTCATACACTAAAATGCATTTGATAAATGCTGCGTCTCATTCATATGGTGATCAGAAAAGAGAAATATTTATACATTAATCGCTTTTCATTCTTTATGTTGTTTTATCAGGATTTAGTGTTCATTTCGTCTTCGATGTTGAACCGAAGTCTCTTAACTTGGAAATCTAGATCCACATGGCCTTAAATTAAAGCTGTATTTCGATACATACATTTCAGCCTGTTCTATTGAATGTAGTTATTAATCTCAATCTAACCTAGCTAAACAGATTTCTTGATATCATATACATTATTTTCATTGGAGCACGCACTAGTTCACGAAGATGGGTGTGTAAAAGAACTCGTTAACTTGCTGAGGAAACGGAATATAGTCAAACAACCATAGCTCGACATTTGCACACAATGTAGGAAGTTGAAAACTTCAGGACCTTTGGTGCCACACAATTTACGTTTGGAAACACAAGATGTAATCTATTACTGTCTCTACAGCTCTCCTTACCCGCCACCCCTTCCTCAAAAGTAACATCAACCGTTTCGGATCCTCGTCACAGGACATGAGAAATACAAAGGAAAGGAAGGAATGGCTGAGTCCTGACAAGAAGGTAATACTTCAAGCCAAGGCAGATTTGAACCCTTCAATGACTCTCTATCTGGTGGGACTGCATTGACATAGTCTATTTCGAACTCCTTCCAAGCAACAAGGTCATCATGACCAATTTTAATTGTTAACAGCCACGACGTCTATCCAAGGCCATTCAACACCACCCCAGTAGCACAGCGAGGTGGGGCCCACATGGGCTCGACATCGGCGGATCTACACTGACCCACATTTACCAAGCTATTTCCCATATGGGAACTAGATGGGTTTTGCCGATGTTGATTTACCCACTTTATGTAATGTGGGACCCACATGGGAACTGGGTGTGCTTACCCATGTCAAATTTGCCGACTTTGTTCGATGTCGGTCCCACATGGAAAGTAGGTAGACTTGCCCACCAGAAAAAGCAAGGAAATGTTTAGTATGGAATTAATTTAAAATATGTGAAATTTAAATTTCTATGGCTTTTGTAATAATTACATGACGATATTAATTGTTTGGTTCGACATCGAATGATGTAGTTCGGCCTACGCAGGTCGTTTGTCAGCTGTTCGTAGTTTCTAACGTTAACTCCATAAGCGGGAAAGCGAAAGTGATAGTAGTTTGTTTCTACTGCATGCTGTGTACGATACGACTGAGAAAGATATTATTGAAGGTATGTACTAGGGTTTAGTGCTCCGTATTTATGTAATGTTTAAGTTCGTTACTAGAATAGTACACAGTGGTATCTGAATTGCATAGAATACAAATATGTTTTATCCAGTGGTAGCTTGGGGAAGCAATGTAATCTGTTTGCATGAACGATGTCGGCAATAGTTTACGAGACTCAGCCAAACGGTTACCTCAAACCTTTGTAACCATGTACTGGGGGAAAACATTTTCCAGAAATTGTATACGAGAAATAATAAGGCATAGATATTGTATGTGACGTAGTTCCACATAGGTCAGCCAGGAAGCTAGAACAACGATGTGGGCAAGAGGCAGCAGATCTAGATGGGCCGACATGGATTAACGTGGACTAACATTGATCGGGAAGGATTAACACACGACCCACATGAATCGACATTGACATAAATGTGCATCGACTTCATTGTCCACTTGTGTGTGTGTGTGTGGGAGAGAGAGAGGGAGGGGGAGAGAGGGGGGAGAGAGAGAGAGAAACTGCCTGAACGTTGGAAAGAGGTCGTGGATAGTGAAGGAGAATAAACTGATTTATTTACAGGGTTTATGATTTATTTTATGGTTGATAAGAAACTAATGTACAAACGCTATGATTTTATGTTACAGCCTAATTAACAAAATGCCCAAGTACAAAAGATTGAAAGCTATTTTCTTTCAGAACAAACTTAAAAGTACTGAAGCAAGAATTTAGTTGTTTCTACAATGCAATTAGAAAGTCGAATTAGGAAACGAACGTACCTGCTAAAGTCTCTAAAGTTTGTTGAGCCTCTTTCACCGTTTTATCTCCAAGATCAACAGCCTCTTTGGCCCTGTCCAATGTTGCGTCTACATCAGCTAATTGTTCATCTGTAATTTGCTGCTGTTCGATTGCTCTATTCAGAAGTTCTCTGGCTTCTTCAACTTGTCTTTCAAGGTCATCTAGAAGGTCTCGATTCGTCTCCAATAGATCTTGAGCTTCACTCGTAATACGCCTCGCCTATTCACGTAATTTAAAAACAAACCAAATTACTTTTTGTTAAGAGACTACAAATAACATACAGAATATAACACTGCCTTCGTAATGAATGAATGAGTGTAGACAGGGATCCTAGTTACTTTTAACAACTTTCGACAAAAACACACAAAACATTTCTTTGACTACAATTCAATGTAAATTAAATAACGTTCAGTAAAACACTATTGCATCTAATTATTAACAAATAAAAACTTAAATTGCTTGCTTTCAATTCTTGGTTTAAGGACAATTTTGTGTATCTTCTAAAAGCATCTCAACTTTAATACACTCATCCATTCATCTACAAGTGAATGTGTCCATATCTATTTTGCGCTTTAATAGAACTCAGATGTTTATATTCAGCCTTTGTACGTTGTCATAATTGAGTAAAGAGGAGAAAAATAAATTTACTTTGACACAATAGTTTTGTATTTACATTCTAGTAGTGTCATTTTATCATTTTATTCTTTTGCAATACTTTAAAAAACAGGAAACTAAAACTGATTTACATTGCTACTTGTTTTCATTTTAAGGATAGCCGTTACAGGTTTATAGCTAATTTTGGTCAAGTAGTAATTTCCTTTCTTCCAAATGAAATAAACAAATTAATTTTGACGACAGTTCATCCAGGGCTTAGATTCTTAAGCTTTGCTTTGTTAGACAATATGTTGAGTTTCAGGGTTGGACAGTGAAGTAAACATGTCAACCAAGTAACGTCAAATCGTCAACCAAGTCAATTGTGAGCCCTGCGTCCATTATAAATGTTGTGTATTACGCTGCGCAAGATGGCTGTACAATTCAATTACGGTACTTGTATGAGACGACTCATCTTCAGTGTTAGATACCTTCTTTCCTAGAAACTTTATTGAACACCTACACAACAACACAGTAACTTATGAAATAATACAGATTTGCATTATCTGCTTTTGAGTAGGGATGGCCGAACGGATATCCGTGGCATGGACATATGCACCGAAGTCTTTCGCAATTCGAATTTTGGGGGATTTTTTTTTCGGATACCAAACGATGTCTTGAATTTTGAATTTAATTTTCAAGTCTTTTAGGCAGCTTTGGCTCAGGCCGGATGGATGATGATGGGACCAATTGGTGGAATGAAGAAAGTGGGAGGAAACTGGAGTACCCCGAGAAAACCCGTGTACACGGTGTTTGTCCACCACAAAGCCAACATGGCATGAGCAACGATAAACCTTCTTTCGGTTTTTTTCTTTTTCTACTCTTCATTTTGGAGTGTTGAGAGGGGAGAGAGGGAGAGCAGGGCCACGGAGAGACAGAAGAAATTGCAAGTCAACTGCTTTTGAAACCAGCCACGTAATATTCGGTCACTAATACATATACTGGAGTGACAGAAAAACAAGACAAATAATCGACAGCACCTTTTTTCCTCTTCTATGCCCATCCTCCCCATCATCAACCCAACTCTATCCACATCGTGTTCCTAGTTCCTACCTTTTTCCCTGTGACGTGATTGTCCAGTCATTACACAATAAACATTGCGTTGTTAAAAATAAAGAACAAAAACATGTCCTCTTTACATCCATTCTCTTTTAGGCATGCAGGGATGTAAATAAAATACGAAAAGCCTTTCCGAGATTCATTTGGTTTGAGAAATAAAACATGTATTTTAGAAATTACAGGATGCTCAAAAAAGTGTGCAGTGCTTTGAAGTCAGGATACTGTTCTATGGTCTTTTGGGTCATATATCTAATTGAGGGATATTGTTTTATGGTCATCAAGGGATCAACGATTAGTCTTTTATCATCCCATTTTATCTCTTTGGCAGAGGAACTAACTTTGCTTCTAAAGGACGTTGAAAAAATACACAACTATCTCTATAAAATATATTTTTCGAGTTTCAGATACATTGAATTAAATTGGCTTTATTTATGGCCTTTTGTCATTTTGCGCTCAGACCGGGATGAGGTAGGCAGAGGATGGGGGAGGTAATTTACCATCCCGGCATCGCAGTTTCAGATGCATCATAATAACAAAGTCCGATTACTGGGTCTTTTAATTTGGAACCGTAATCGCACGAATCCATTAGACCAGATATTCGCGTGTGTGTCTATTTTTTTGTACAAATTCCTTTTCCTTTTATCTTTCTTACCACGTAGTTCTGATGATGAATATGTTTTCATTCGAAACGTCAAATGTGTTTAAATATCTTTTTCACCAGCACTGAAGGTAGGAAGCCGCACGTAAGTACCATAGTTGTGATGCAAAAGTAATTTCACTAAGACTAGGTACAGAGAAGGATGAAAACATCGTAATATAGAAAGTAATGTTGCAATTTGGAGAAATGCCATGAATACATAGGCGAACCACTTTGGTATCACGTTTGATGCTTCCGAAAATGTGATTACAACCAAAAACTTGAAAGGTTAGAACATTACCTCCTCTGCAATTTGGTCTGCTTCATCCTTCAGCTGAGAAACGTTCGCTGGTGGAATGGTCAAAGCAAACATTTCAGTCAAGATATCAACAGCTTCTTGCTGAGCCTTCGACGCTCTTCCTCTCGCGTCTTCTGCAATAGCCCTTACACGGTCAAGGTAATCGGACGAAGACTCAATGCTCAGCTTCAAAACACGCAACTCGTCACTGTAAAATAAATTACAACTTTTGAAAAAGTTTTTTCATAAAAAAATGAAAAATCTTAATCATTCATGGTAAAGAAAGTACATACAATAAATCGAAGTACAATGGCATTATCATATATTTAACCTTTGAAAATACTACTCAAATTTCGTATATAACATTTGAAGGAAAAAACAACGTATGAGTATTTGTTAAAAATATTGAGTTTGCACTCGTAACAGGTACTACACAATGACAGCTAATATCACAGAAAGTTTCAATCCTAAACCGAAATGCATGGGAGAGTTAAGACTTTAAAATGTGTTTTACGAGAAATCACCTTTCATGGACATATCCCCTTCTTTCCCTGTACTCCTCATTTGTCAGGCAATTCCAGGACTGGAATTTTTAATTCTCAAACTGATGTTGGAACAAGCGAACTGACTTATTTAGTCACCTGGAATGTGTTTTGAATGTATATAACTAGTACAAAGGAAAGCCGGGAGGGCAATTTAAGATAAATTTAAGGCAAATGAAGGGGAAAAAAGGGATAATACTTAGAGCTTTAGTTTAGTATTAGATCACACACATATTCACATATAAAAAGTCACTATATTTCGTGTATTACACGTTTTCAAGTATAGGGGAAGAGAGCAAAGTTTACGTGTTCACAAAGTACAAGTTTGAAGAGACAGTGGCGACACGTAGCGGACAAAGCATCAAAACTGGAGAACAACTGACTGCCGTAGCGCGTCGATTTCCGGAACTTGAAATAATAAGTATATAGCGTGTAAGTACAGTGTGGGATCGTGGATGGAAATGTGTTGAAAATGCAGAGGAAATGGGGAGCATTTTCAACACATTTCCATCACGATCTCACCCTGTACTTACATGCTGTACAGTTGTAAATTGTTCCAAGGTTCGGAAATCTACGCGCTACAGCAGTCAGTTGTTCTCCAGGCTGGATGCATCGTCCGCTATGTGTCGCCACAGTCTCTGCAATCTTGAGCTTTGTGAACACGTACACTTCGCTCTCTTCTTCTACACATGACTAAGTGAAACAGTCTGCACGAAATATCGTAGTGAATTGTATAATAATAATAATTCACAGCCATATTCAATCCACTACTGGATGAGGCCTCTCCCGGAGGGAGGAGGCGGTCTACTGCTCCCACGCTGACCAGACGTGTTGGGAGAGGAGAGCCGAAGCTCTCAACTGTGATCGCTACCGCTTTATTCAGGTAGCTCCCCAATTGGCCTCACGACGCTGGGTGGACGCCGCACAGGCAACACTATCTGGAGTGAATATATGTGTGCTCTAATACAGAACATATAATCTGTAAGTATTTTCCTTTATTTTCCTTCATTTTTCTCTTCCACGTAAATTTACCACTTGACAGGGCTGCGCCTGGCAACACAATGTTGAAGCTACACAAGTGACAAAGTGACATGATGGACGCTGAGTTTGAGCCAGAGCCGTAACTAACTGGCTCTGCGCCCCCTCGCAACCTTCAGTTGGTGCGCCTTTACTCGTGTTATGTATTGGTCTTTCCTGCTTTTATTATTGTCATGACATCTGCGCCCCCAGTACAGCGGGGTTTGCGGGGCTCTTATTTACGCCCCTCTTGGAGCAAATAGTTAGCATTAGTTGCATTAAGCTAGGAAAAATACCTACGCAATTTTGGGGGATGATGCAAACACAGGTCTTGACCAGGTTGTGTGTTTGAATGGCACAAGGTTACGGGAGGGCAGGTTTTCAGTTGAAGACGATCTACGATTAGGCCGTCCTTCAACAGCACATACAGCTGAAAATCTGGAACGTGAGGAACTTACGTCGAGAAGACTATGGTGTTACTGTTCGCATAACAAATATACTGAACTTGAATTGGGTGTGTAAGACTTTAGGCAACTTTGGCTCAGGCCAAATGGATTATGATAGAATAATTGGTGTAACTAAGAAAGTGGGAGGCAACGGGGACCCCCCCCCCCCAAAAAAAAAAACACGAACGGTGTTTGTCCACCACAAAGTCCACATGGCACGAGCCGAAATTGAACCGAGGATCCACGCATCAGAAATGAGAGCTCTGTTTATGTTTGTTCTCAAATTTTACGCGATGATTTAGGCTCCTTTTCTGCTTAATGCAGAAGTCTTTCTTTACACACAGACAGAAGAACAGAAGGAAACCAGAAGAACAAATATCGTCGAATAATTGTTCTTCCAGATCCTCAATATTTACCCGATCTGTCGCCGTGCGATTTTTTAAATCCCCGTATGAAAAAACCGCTTAATGGGAAGCAATATCAAGATGTGACAGATGTGCTGAGAAGCATCCCAGAAAAGGCTTGGTCTTCTTGCTGTCGAGACCTCCAGAAACGTTGGCAACTGTGTACAGACAGCGGAGGGATAACTGAATCAGATGTTCGTTTACGAGGATGACATAAATTTAATAGAGAGACGCTACAGATGCACTACAAAGTAATACCAATGTGCTAGTAGAAGCTTGCGAGGTGATATGCCTACATGTGAACATAGAGAAAATAAAATACATCGTAAAAATCCGAAATATAGAGGAAGAAGGGAATATAAATGGAATAGAATAGAATTTTATTGCGTTCAGAGACCAATGCATTGGCTATTGCCATACGGTATAGAACATGTCTAATTAAGAATGAGAAAGAGAAAACGTTGCACGACCTGAAATGAACGGATTAAAATATTTGTGAGCATGTGTAACAACCAAAAACGGGGTTAGGAAAGAAATAAAAAGTCACTTAGCATCGGACAACGCTATTCAATACAGAAGCTTCTAACGCCGTGATTAATATCAAGAAAGTTAAAATTAAAAATATACAAAACGGTTATTTTGCTAGTAATACTTTATGTATGCTAAACTTGGAGCACGCCCCTCGCAGGTCAATATAAATTTCGAATGGTTGAAAATATGGTTATAAGATATATAAAGACGAAACAGATCGAGGTGACCGAAAAATGTAGGAGACTGCATAATAAAGAACTCTACAGACGGTACGATTCATCCGATTGTAAGAATAATGAAATCATGACGGCTAAGTTGGGAAGATCATATAGGTTGGATGGAGGAAATCCAAGATTATATTCCATCGTAAAACTTTGTTAACTTTATTTAGTATGGGCAGGGGTGGATTTCGGTTTCATTTTTTGGCCTGGCCCACTGCTTGGAAGGGGTACATTTTGGGGACAGTATAACGGGTCATTACATAATAATAATAATAATAATAATTATTATTATTATTACTTTGCTTCTTTCGGTTAGG
>JAGDQP010023314.1:12841-29322 GCA_022664845.1 Lepisma saccharinum
CCCCTTCCCCCCTTCGAGGCCAGTCCAGAACCGAAATCCACACCTGCGCACTTTAGCTTCCCCAGAAACTATGCTCTGACCATAGCAGTAGTTCAAACTCACTTACAAATATGAGCAGCTTACTCTTCGTGCCTTGCTTTTCATATATGTCAATGGACTAGACACTAGAATTTCATTCTTTCCTGCTGAGAGATAAGCTCAAGAATGGATTAAATCTGAACGCCACTCAACAACAGACATCACCCCAAGAGGCCTTGTGACCGAAATCCAGAAAGAGGCTATACAAATATTCCAATATGGTTATTATGATTTTTAGCAAACTAAATTTCTCGTAAGACGAATAATTTTTATAGTTACGCGTTTTCTTTTTAGTTGTAACTGATAAGTTTTTTCCATTGCATATTGTTCCATAAGATTTTTTATTTTAATTTCGATGACCACTCCGCAGGAAATAAATTTGTGCAGGAGCATTTTTTCTTATCTAGGGATAACTTCAAACCTAGGGATGCTATATTTCAAGAGAGAAAATCTGGAACGCTTCCAATCTACGAAAATCTTTGAAATGTGCAAAATAAAAAGGGGTTAAACACTTTATTTAATATCTTTGTGTTAAAAACCGTCAATTTTATATCCAACACTCTGCATCTAAGTAATCGCAATGAAAATGATACTACTTCTAAACTTGTTAAAATATTCCCTGGTCGAAGTACGTCCCCATTGTTGTGTAAAAGGAAGAAAAAGTTTTTAAAATATCTACAATCAATAATACAAAAAAAATATACATTTTTCCAATTCATAAGTTTTTATTTAATTTAAATTTTTTTAAATTTCTCATTTTGCCTTGCCGATTTTACTAAACAAAGTTTACTTTTTTCTTGGCATTGTTATGGTCAGCAGAAAATTACCAAGAAATTCAATCGGTGGTTCAAATATCTCCGAAACAGGATGCAGATAAAAACAAAGGGTAATAGCGCAATACGCATTAAGCAACAAAACGCTTTTTCCCCAGCCAAATGAATTAGACGTTTCGTTCAATATTAAGGTGAATTGAATCGTGAACTTGAATTAAATCATTGTTCTATGTGGTCAAGCATTTTTAAAATCTTTGAGATGCCAAACTCATTAACTGAAGTGAATATAGTCGTGTAAACAGAAAGGAAACAATATTTCCCCTGCCTCTATTCTTCGATGTAAACCGGGACATTTATACATTCCGAGAATTATTTTCGGGATACCGGGAACCAGATCTCGATTCTGGTACGGTCCCGGATTTTCCGGGACGAGTAGCAATCCTAATCAAACCTTTTCTATTAAAAAATGTATTTCAAAAGTGTGCAATGGGTGGACAAGGGAATTTCCTAAGGAAATAGGCAGAGGCGGTTCTAGACCTGGGCCGGGGGGGGGGGGGCTGGACCCTCCCAGTATTTTTGCAGTGAAGATAAACTAATATCTTCAATTGTCTTGAAATATTTAGTATAATTAATATTTATTTTGCAAGAAGTTTAATGTTATCGATTCTTGAACATGAAATGAAGTGTACCATGATAAGCTTCTTCTATAAACATGGGGTGGGGGAAGGAGTCACAGTGTATGTTAGAAACTGCATTTTGTCGAGTTTTAAACGACTTTTTAATTTCTTAGAACAAGTTTCAAGTAGTTATTTTATTGTTTTTTGGTTATGTAACACGGTATTTTTTATTTTTAAAACCTTTTAGAAGTCTTCACTATCAACAACGTTGTAACAAAGGGAGAGCACATCATCTAAAAATTTAATTTATTGCTTATAGGCAATGCGGTGTTATTTTGAAATTATACCACCAGTAGCTTATACCGAAAACGACAGAACTCTTGTCCAACTTACTTCTTACTATAAAAATAATACAGGAAATTCTAGTCCGACCTATAAATAAAAAGTAGAAATCTTTGTTTTTATTTTTTTTCTAAATCATCTTATTTAGGTCTAAATTGGTGTTGAATTATACAATATATCCAGTGTGGTATTTATAGATTTTTAATAATGTGTGTGTAGAGGGAGGGACTCTTAATGCCGTTTTATGTAGTGTAAAATCCAATCAAGTCATTTTATCCAGTAAAAATTTGGCAGTTACCGGTAACTATAAGTTTCCCATCTGTTAATTCCATAAATTCCATGCACTGATGGAAAATTTTAAAATGTTCACTTTTTTGCTTCAACTAATTATTGTTTTCTTACACTGAAAAAGGTTTTAAACATACATATTTCCTTCATAGATATACCTAAGGAGAATTAATATGCAATTTTAAAAAAATGACTGAAAATGACTAATGTGTATCACACCCACCCACACAAACAAACATTTGTTGGGTCATTGTCTGAGAAGAGCTTGTACTGAAAAACGCATTGGAACGAATAGTGGGAAGGCAAAAGAGGAAAGAAAGAGAACTTAGATTATGGATAGCAGGAGAGCTTCAAAATAGAAACACTTTATGCAACGTTGAGCTGTCTCCCAGTTTTTTCCTCTAGAATCGCCACTGGAAATAGGAGACCACCCCGGAGTCCCGTTTTGACCGTGTTTGTCGACAACTTTCAGCTCAGGAACTACTAGGCCTGGTGGTTGAGGTATCGTTGGAAAGGTCTTGAGACGAGTTCAATCCCGTATTATTCATCCAGATCATAGGGCGGGGCTCGAAATACCGGGAGAGGGAAATATTCAACTCAGGAACTGTCAGACCTAGGAAAATAGTTGAGGTGTCGTTGCAAAACTCTCGGAGCAATTTTTCCAATGGAAAATTAATAATCCAAGGATGTTCGCAGCTGAAGCTGTAGCTCATATGCACAGTCCCCCGACTGGAATCCGCCTCACTTGTTTTTAGAAGTGCTTTTGATAATGAGCTCAAATGAAGTTGGAAGCAAACAAAATCCTAAATTCTAATACTAAACCTAGAAATTTCTTAGACTCCATCGAAGTAATTAAATACATTCACTTATATACTTACTTTGGACTGCTGGAGATCTCTTTTTGCAACTTTTGACAGTGTGTGTCAACTTCCTTTTTTATTTAATATCAACAGCTGCCGCAGAAATGTTCAAGAAATTATAGATAAAATGCAACACAATATTCAAAAGCACTATCACCAAAACAAAACGAACTTCACAAAACGCATTGCACACAAGATTTCTCACTCACAACTAGTAATGAACGAAACACTATCTTGTCTGTAATTTAGTCTATCACGATCCCTCTTCATACTATTATTAATAATATACTATTAAAGTATCCGATTTGTAGAATCAATGATAATATTTATTGTTTGTTTATCCGTTTCCCCGATCCTGACGCCACGCCACTCAGCCTATAGTATCTCGAGAATAGAAACAGCGCAAAATATTCACAGTTATCGTCGGAAACGAGCAACAAAGAGGATTTTATGAGACTTGTATTTGGCGACACCATTGGCACTTCGCTCTTGTAAACAAATATTTAAAAACAATAAATGTTTTTGAATGAACTTATGAATGGTGGAATCTGAAAGGAATAGGAGGAAGGGGGGGGTATGCCTTATTTTCCATTTGCAACTAATCCTGCCCTAAACTGTCTTTGCCAATGGGTGAAGCACTGTTTTATGACCCTGACCTGGGTTGTGTGTTTTTAAAAAACAGTTTCGTTTGTTCATACAATTTTGTTCCTTTCCATTCCAATCTAGAGAAAGGTCAAGTTCTTCAACATCAACAACCCACAACCCTCGTGATCATAAAGTACACCGAAGTTGTGAGCAATCAGCGTTTTATCCTCTTTCTTTCTTTCTTTCTTTCTCTCTCTCTCTCTCTCTTTTATCAATCAATCTCCTTTTCCAGGCAGGATGTAGCAGCCACGATTGACAACATGTTGTATTAACATCTTCCAAGGAGAGGCCGGAGGAGAGCAAAGGAACCCAAGTGAACGTCGAAACCTTCAAATTGTCCTTTGCTTTCAGTGAGTTTATGATATTAACAATAAAAGTGGAGAAAGTGAAGAGATTTTACAGAGGGCTCTTCGTTTTTTAACGGGGATGTTAGCTTGGCCATGAGTTTTGTGTTGAAATGGCTAATACACTACAAGTAGTAGCAAATGTGGTCATCTTTATTGGGTAACATTACGCTTCCAAGACAAAAGGGCCGGCGGGAGTGGGAACACCTGGGAATTTCCGTTTTCCCGGTCGGGCCAATCCGCTCCTAGTTTCAAATTTTCTGGAGTCTTCAAAAGTACCTTCGGAGCCATACAACCGTTTCAGGGAGAGGAGAGGTTTTTCTGAAAGAAACCCTGAGCAAACACAAAGCTAGCTGACATGACAATGCTTCTGAGAGTTATTTGCATTCAGTTAATACATATTTAAATTTTAGTCTGACCGATTCTGTAAAGTAATTTTTGTTTATCCACAGAGCCTAAACTGAAAGTATAACGGACTACAGCATGATTTAGCCTGGCCCGGCCAGGCCGAGCCAGGCCCGAAATCCACCCCTGAGTATGGGCCGTTTTAGTAACTTTGACTTCAGTCCGTCACGATTATGAATGCGATGCTAGTTAAAATTCACATCCATGCCCCAGCCGGGATTCGAACCAAGGACCTTCGAGTCGCTGGCTTAGCTCCCCAACCCACATGGTACCAGGATGGCTATGTTTCCTCGTGATTGGAAAGGCGGAGGAAAGAGGCCGTTGGGAAGATTGGGACGACGTTGGGAGGACAATTTTAGAAGTCATCTTCAAGAGGTAAGTGTTTGTGATAAAAACTGGCTTGATATTGTTTAGAATAGAATTATTGGCGAACGTTCGTTATTGTGGCGATGAACAAGCGAGTTCCAAAAGCCAAAGAGTGAGTGAATGACTTCTAGGATGGGAGCGGATAACGAAAATCACGGATAATTCGCGAAGTATTAAGAATACAATTTCTCCACACTTAACAATACCTTCAGTTACATATTTACGTTCCAGATGGTAAAATAAATTAATATTACTACAAGAAAATAGCTGTAACGAAACGTTTTTAAAATCATCCAATAAATAATTATGCACGATAAATTTTAAACACAATAAAAATGTATTAGATTTCAGAAAAAGAAAGGATTAGCGAAATATGCTGTTTGGGCCAAATCTACTTGAATTTTTGTTCTCAACTTTGGTAAATAGTATTACTATTTTTGTAATTAATCATATCTTGATTTTTTTTAAAAAAAGTGAAGTACATGTTTAATCTGTGGATACATGACATTAGTTTCAATCAAGATCTTCTTCAGACGCGGCCCGTCTCCAAAACCCTTTACTTTTTCTCACTTTTCCTTTCGCCCACCCCTCGACTAGCTGCTCATTATTATCGCAAACTTTATTCGAAAATTCCTATTTCCTAGGCTCGCCGTAGTTAATCCAAAAATAAGATAACAAATAATTTCCGGTAGTATGTTTGGAGTTTCAATAGCTTCAAAAGATTAAATAATTTTGGAGTAGCATGTTCTTTGTTCTTACCTAATATTCCTTTGTTGATTTATTGAATCTCTCGCAAGTTCGTATGCCTGCGTCGATGTGTTATACGCTCTTTCGGCGATTTGAGCAATTCCTTTTGCTTCCTGCTCCTGTCTGAAAATTAAAAACAAACCAATGATATTTTAAAAAATACTGCCCCAATAAACCTAAAAGAAAATCAAAGAAACAGAAATTTTCTTAACATTTAATCCATGTCACGAACAAATGTTTCAAATAATTCCACAAATACCACAGGATATTTAGAGAATCTAACAAATAACTGATTTCATGCAGAATCATCATCAATTTATACAATATATCACACACTACCAGAAGACATATAGTTCCATCTGAATAATATAGTGACTGAGAAGCGAAATTAATCCCAAGATTACTACACTAGACATGAGATTATCAGAGAAAAGGAACAATAAAAAATTCTGATGAGAAATATAACGATTTAAACATAAAATATCCAAATTAGAGGAGATATTTAGAGGGGTACTTCCAACTCTCTAATAGAACTTGAACTGCATACAAATAGTTTGAATCTTACCTTACAAGCAGGTGGTACAAATACAATATATAGTTGACATTATAAATTATTTTCTATCCGAAGAAAAGGATATACAGAATCAAGTCCCAAAACATTTATTCTTGGGTTCTTCACTTTTTAGTGATACATGCGTACTATAAGGTAATAAAATTGGAGAGGAAATAAGAGATAACAGCGCATTAACGTTAGGACAACTAATCAAATGATTAGGTTACAACGGATTAATGACCAACAATAAGTTTAATCAAAACAAACAGACTAATTCATCTTTCATATACAGCACGATTCCTCCACCTACCTGTGGAGTTCTTACATTATTTTTGTAATTTCCTTTATTCCAGCAGCGAGATTCAGCCAACGGCTCTTCTTCCAAGTAACCCTTTGAGAGAAATACATATAAATTTGAACTTCAATTTTACTTATGGGTTTTAGGCATCTTTGGCTCAGGTCTGGATAGAATAGGGAAGAAGCATGTAGGAAAGAAGGCGACCGAGGCCTAGATGAAAAGTATCACCTCGGCATTAGCCTAATGCGACGAAGGAATAACTCTTGAAAACATCAGTCAAGATGGCCGCTTGCAGGGCTCTAACCCAGAGCCTTCTCAATGTGACGCCAACACACCAATTTTGGAAAGAGCTTGCGTAGTAAAAAAAAAATGTCAAGCGACCCATTGATACCTAACAGCGTTGCTCAACTGTGGGGCAAACTGTCAGCGCTGATACAAAATTCAAAGCTAGTGTTGAAAGTATATAAATTGGGTATTGTGTGGTCAGCGGGACGACTCCTCCCGCCATTTTCCTTAAGAAGGAGCTCAACTGTTGTAAGTAGGGGTTAAAAAAATAATGGTCCTTCAAAAATCAAAACTCGTTATATATATTACCTTCTATACCTATATTATTTTTATGATCAGAAAAATTAGAATATTACTTCACTGTTTTACATGTACAGAAATATTAGTGCAACCAAAAGACTTTAAGAATTTCCTTGCACACTTACTGCTCAGCTAGATGACGAGCTTCTCTTGCTATTTCGGACATCCTATCACTTTGCTGACCGAATTCTTCTGAACGTTCCACGGCTTTCTGTAATGCATCTCTACCATCCGACTGAAGGTAGTCCATTCCATCCTATAGACAAAAAAAGACACATGACATCATAAAATATACGGCCAAGAAAAGAACATTAACACGCTGCCGTATTGGACGACCAATCTGAATATATAGCATTAATGCATGGTACTCCAAAATAAATACACGTAAACTATTTGAAAAAATTCTGTATGACCATACCGAAAACGTTGAAAATTACGAAGGGAAGAAGCGTCACCCATAAATGACACATGATTTATCTCTAGTATGAGGAAGGAATTTATATGAAGGATGTTATCATTCCTTAACTTTCCGTGTCTTTAATATTTAATATCCCTGTGGATTCCCATTTTAAATCCAAACTTTACAATCCCCAACGTGTCTTTGATAATAGACATAATAAATAAATAACAAGTCGCAAAAGAGGAGAGTTTCAAATGGATACTTATTCCTGATTATCATCCAAAAGAAAACCAGAGTTTAACATTAGGTTCACTTGAAATTAAGTCTAACAGGAAGACAATTCTCGCTTTTTTCTTCAGCTGGATATCAAATCAAGTGAAGTGAGTACAAACATTTGCTTTCCGCTTGAACGATGCCTGGAAACCCAACGATTACCAAATATCCTTCTATTTAAGACTTGTGCTTTTGTTCTTTACAAATAAAATAATAAATGCTCCTCATTTAAACAAGTAATGGATGGAATAAGAAAAATAAACATTAAAAGCCGTGACGTATAAAAGAATACCGGTAATTTATGTACCGCAGCAGCCACAACAGTATTTAAAACAATCAACTAATTTTCTTCCAGAATATAGAGACCTATCAGTGGGAACTTTACGATGATTTTGGAAACAATATTGATACATTTCGCCCTAGCTTTTTTTTTTTTTTTTTCGTTTGCAATCGTCAAGGAGAAATGAGCAATTAAAGCCTCATGGTTACCATCAAAGAAAGTGGTTTCAAGGTTAAAGAGGTTTAAAGAGTACAAAGAGAGAGAGAGGTCAAAGAAAGAGGTTTAAAGAGTACAAAGGAAGAGGTTGTCAAAGAAAGAGGTTTAAAGAGTACCCTCATTTAAACACAAATTATAGAAAACTGGGCTTTGTAATTTCCTTAAATAGTGGCACTTGTAGGATCTAAATTTGCCCAAACTAAAAAAAAAAATCTGTCAGTCTGACAACGAAGGGTTATCAGAAATCATGAAACATTTTATCAGAAATATTGGTGCTCAGCAAATCTTTTATGTGTTAACAAAGATAAAACAGACAACCTAGAGTTTTCTTTAACCAAGAAAAAAACTGATTCTATCAATTAGTAAAGTTCTTAGGGGTGTATATACAATCTAACCTTAAATGGAACTATCACATTGATCATTTATGTAAGAAATTGAGCAAAGGTATTTTCATGCTTAGAAAACTAAAACTGTGCGTCACTGAACAGGTACTTAAAACTGTTTATTTCGCCTATATATACAGCCACTTAGCTTATGGCATAATAGTCTGGGAGAATGATCCAAATGTTAATATATATATATTCTTCAAAGAAAAAAGGCCATTAGAGTAATTTGTAACGTGGATAACAAAACATCATGTAAACCTTTATTTCAAAAACTTGGTTTTTTTAACAGTGCCATCTCTATATGTATTAGCATGTTTAATGTACGTGAATAATAACCTTAGTCAATTAGAAAGTAATGAGTCTGTTCACAGCCACTTAACAAGGCACAGGACAGATGTAAGAATTGGTCAATGTAATTTAAGTACAACTACAAATAGTTTTGTTGAGTTGAGTAAGAAAATCAAAGACGTAGAAATAACAAAATTTGAAAATGTTATGAAGCACAAGTTAACTGCCATGACTGTTTATAGTGTAGACGAATTTCTTAAAAATAGCTCTAAAATCTGAATGTAACTAAACTCTAAAATAAAATGATACATTGTATATAACTAAATTAATGTTCCGGCAATAAAATAATTTGAATTAGAATTTGATATTGTGCCCTACTGTAATATCAGAGTAGCTGTTCGTTGAATTTCAGTAAAACTAATGCTAACTTTTTAACAACAACAACAAAAATGGAAAAATGTAATTACTCGCAAATATGCGACCTGTAAGATCTATGAATTTAAAATGTACCGTTCAAGTAAGCTTGATCAAATTTGTTTATCCTTTGTATTACTCGTAATTGAACATCAGTACCGTTGCTGTGTTGCCAAAGTTCAAAAATTTCTGGGCTTAGAATTTGAAATTCTCTGGAGAATATGCTCAATGTAGATTATGTGGTCACTTAAGTGTTACATCAGCCTGTTCTTTCGTCTACATTTATAAGTATTATCTCCCTCCAGCACTCACGAAGTTTAGAAGACCGATTATCTCACTGTTCCCATAATGTAAGTGATGTGCTTTCTTTATCTTTTTTTTTTATCCAATATGCATAGCTGTGATATTTTGTACTGTATTTCATCACCTCCTAAACATAATTCTGCAATACAGTCAGTATTTCCATCACAACAAATAGATTTCTTTCCTCAAATGATTATATACCAGTTTGCTCTTTTCTTTGCATGTTCAAAAACCATCAACGTACGTACAATGCTGTGTTAAGAACTGTGTAGATGTAGGGGGGAAAAAATATTAAATTGATTTACTGTTCCTTGGAGAATCTAATAAGATGCATGGAATACAGTTAAACCTAATACATGAGAAACATAGATCTCCTAAGCAGTGTTGTCAGCACGAAATTGTAATTCGATTTTTCTTTTAACCAGACAACTCAGAATCTTCCATAATAATATCTTTAAAGAATATAATTCGGACCTAGTAAAAACATTTACGTTGAATTTGCTTCGCATTAATGACGGTACATATTACTCTGCCGAAAGAGAGTTAACGAAATGCAAACCTTAATGAACTTCTAATCAGAAAAAATGTCCTACGCATATCTTTAAACCACTCGATTTCATAATTTCTTTTTTTTTTTTTAAAAAAAACAACTTCTGGTTAGTAGAATCGCTTTCTGTGCGCGTGTCCCGGGTTCGAAGCCAGTGAGGCTGATTGCACGCAGTGAGTCAAAGCCCGCTTTTGATGAAACTGTATGTCCCGTCCTTAAAAAGCCCACAAGCTCATTTAGGACGTCAGTAATTCAAACACAACTAAGTGTACCTCAAGCGGTGTGGAACTGAGGGTGTCCAAGCGGGCGTCTCCCCACGTGGCGGATAGGGACTTCTCTCTCAGATATGGAGGGTACTGGAGAAATTCGGGATATGCCAAAACCGGCACTGCTGTCTTTCAGTTAGTAGCGGGATCAATAAGGGTTAAGGGAAGGAAGCCCTGACAGAATATAAGGGGATCCTCCCGGTTGAAGGTTAACGTCAGGTTGACAATCTCACTCACGCAAAATACACCTGTCCTGAAGCCGATAAATCAAACTCGGACGAAGGAAAGAAAAATGTACAAAGAACTCGACGAGGACAGAAACAGAAACTATAGGAATGGCGACACGGAAGTTCAAAATAACGTTGATATCACGGAAAATGATAGACATGACGTACCACGAACTGACAAAGTCAAGCAGACTATATTATATAGCGGCCCCAACGTAACAATTTAACAACTAGGAACAAGTTATATAATATCTAAATAAGAATATAGAAAATCTATTACACTCTGAACCAATAAACAACAGATTAACAAAAACTACAATAAAACAGAAGAAAATTAGAAATAATGAAATCTGCATTTTTTTGAACAGAAGAAAGCAAGGTGAAATTACAAAAATGAAATTCTGGATGAAAATACGTACAATAGAACAGTAAAGTACGATATGACGGTAGTATTACGAAATTTTAATTCTCAGATAGGTAAAGAAGCACGTACGAAAGTAGTAACAGTGGAAACACACACACTTCACTACATAAGCAGATAAGATAAAAAAGATAAAATGAAGTGTATGGGCAGAAACAGCACTATGGCTTACGCCCGTCCCGACTACATAAGCAATCGGGAAAATTGCACCCAGAAATAATCTAATAAAACTGGTAAAAAGCACAACTTTTCCGTAGCAGCGAGCATATTTAGACACCCGAAGATACAGCAACTGAAATAAATCAGATTGACTATGAATGTGTTCATGTGTTTCAGGTACGCTTCATCCATAATAGATGTAACGTCACCACGGTTGTGTTCGGTAGAACAATTCAAATTATTTTTCTTTATCTGATTTCTTCAACTAGCATAATTTGAACTTTCGGATGAGTTCTTATTGATAGAGGACAACGAACGTAGCTATTGTAGTGTAACCTGCAAGCTCTGAATATCTTGTCCCAGACTTCCACTTGTAGGAATCGGGCGTGCATATACATGCAGAGGGAATTGCCAGCAAGTGAAATACTAATTTTAAAGAAATAAAACACTTTCTGAAGGTTTTGAGTATTGATTTACCTTTTAATGTCTTCTTTCCCATCTACTTAGTTACATACCGTACTTTTATAATAAATAAATCGTAAAATTTGTTGAATCTGCTTGACAATTCTTGTCTTCCATCTTTATATACATTTGGTTATATTTACACATATGACTAACTTAATTAATTTGTTAGTATCTTTTTATAAATCTTATTAATTATTAAATATAATTGTTTTTGTTAATAATAAATATTAATAATCATTTAGAACATCAAAATTGTAAATATTTTAAAGAGTAAAACGGTTAGTCCATTTGGAAGGTAACGTATTTACAGTAGTGACATCTAGCGGCCACAATATCAAAATTATCCAAAATTTACATTTGGATGCCACTTTGATCTCTTATCTTTTTTTCATTTTTATTAGCAACTAAAAAATAAATTTTATAAATTTAAAATCATGTTTATATCTACTTACTAAAAATAGGCAGGTATGCCACACAGATGTTAGAAGACATAGCTTACTACACATCAGATAATTATCTAGTCAAAATTAGGATTAGGATAACCAGCATTCGGAAAACATCACAAGGCCAAGTTAAAAGATGAAATACAGTTAGAACAGAGTGGAAAACATAAGAAACGAAGAAGTTAAAGCCGTTATTGGGTAAGAATAAGAAAACGAAATAAAAAATGGTTTAACAAAGACTGTACCAAAGCTATAGATGAAAATATAATCAGATATGGCAAAAGACTGTATAAAAAACAAAAAGAAACTCTAAAAAACAAGATGTACGGAAGAAAACAAACAAATGAACTACAAAAAAGAGAAAGATGCTAGAAACAATTAGAAGAAATAGGGGAACTAGAAAAGGTCAAGACCAAGGAAGGGAGAACGCTAGTATGAGGAAAATGAAATGCAGATAGATAGAACATTTTCAAGATTTCACAAAACGTACGGAAGTAAATTCACAAAACGACGAAATAAGAATTGGAGAAATAAACGCCGAAACCTATGAAGAATAGAAAGAAGTTAACGAACATGGAAATAACACCGAGAGAAGATAACGTAATTAACGAATGTATAAATAATTGATAAGCATGGACAGAAGCCATCCATCGGATAATAAATAGTTAAGTTGTGGGATACAGAAAAAAAATGCAATATAAATAGAACATGAGAGAGGCATGTCCCGTATTCAAGAACAGAATGCCGAAATTGTAAAGAAATAACATTATCAAACACAGCGAACAAAATACTACAACGTGTAATAAAAAAGAGTTAAACGAATACTAGATGGAAAAATTGGCGAGTATCAATATGGATTTCGCAATAACTGAAGCACAACTGATCAAATATTAATATAAGATAACCGATTGAAAAACATTAGGACCATGAGATAGATATGCATGTGCTCTTGTAGATTTTAAGCAAGCCTTTGATATTGTAGGCAGACACCAAGTAAAGAAAGAGATGTCTAGAATCGAAATACCAATTAAGTTAATGACAGTAACGAAAATGACTATTTGAAATACAAGAGCAAATATTAAAATAGGCAACGAAGACTTATAGGCAATCCAGTTTCATGCAGGAGTAAAACAAGGAAAGGCCTTCCAATAACTTTATTCCTAACAGCATTACACAAGACAAGTCAAACGTGCATACGCCGACAGCTAAACAATAATGACAAGAACAAAATCGAAAATAATCAAGTGTATCAAATTGGATAAAGGACTAGCAGACATATCAGAAGCAGTAGCAAGAAGACATAAGCGTAGATGATGATAGCACGAAAACAGGCAAGAAGACCGTAAGCGTAGACGATGATAGCACGAAAACAGACTTTTAAACATTTGAGAGAAAAATAATTAGAAGAATATTTTGGTCAAACAGAGAAAACACCAATTTGGGGGTACGAAACAATCACGAAATTGAAGAACTAATAAGATGGGAAGACATTACTAATTTATTAAAGTTCAAAGGTTAAGATGGTTAGGATACTACGGACCAAGGAGTCATCTATGCCAAAGAAAATGTTGGAAGGAAAGATTATATTCGACAAGGAAAAAGGAAGATCGAAAATGGACAGAAGACATACAAAGGATGAAGGTAAACAAATGGAAAGAAAATATAAATAATAGATAAGAATGAAGCCTAACAATGAAAAACAAGGCACACTCAGATATGTAACGCCAAGTGGTAAGGTAAGGTAAGACAATTTAAAATTTACGTTTTACAATTTTACTTACTCTTTTATTCTGAAGTTATTTCTGAATTTCAAGGTGAAATAAAATAAAATTAACATCATTATACAATCCATGAGTAAAGCTCTTACCTTTAGTTGGTCATTCGCCCTCTTAATAACGTCTTCTGCCAGTGTAACATTTCTTTGTCCCTGTCCATTCTCATCCCTCGCTTTGTTAGTCCAATCATCTGCTTGATTTATTAAATCACCAACAGCTTTTAAACGAGTCCCAAGATCACCTAACCTCTCTACAAGACTCTTATCATCACCTTCAAAAAAGAAGGAACAAATTGTAGTTTTACTTACAGTCACAAAGATTATATATAATA
The DNA here is from genome assembly GCA_022664845.1 of Lepisma saccharinum. Taxonomy (NCBI): domain Eukaryota; kingdom Metazoa; phylum Arthropoda; class Insecta; order Zygentoma; family Lepismatidae; genus Lepisma; species Lepisma saccharinum. The sequence goes on from JAGDQP010023314.1 coordinate 26,937, forward strand.
GTTCACTCTCTCAAATTAAACTTCTATGTGTTATAAATTGATAATGAAAGTCACAGGAAATATTACATTACAATAAAACAAACCGGTAAGAAATAAGAATAAGGCGAATTTTTGCAAACATACTCCAAGTATAAGAACTGTTCAAGAAATCCTTACCGTTTCACACGTGTGTTTTGTTCTAAATAAATTCATATTACGAATACTCCATACAAAATGTACAGTTCTTTTTTGATTCTCATTTTACAGGGTAAACAAGTATTAGGGATACATATTCTAGGAACGAAAAGTTCTCGTCAAAACAAGAAACATATGTTTCTTTCAAGAAATATAGAAAAATGGGTAGTTTCGCAGCTAGATGCGAAATGACGTAAGCAGTAAGCATTGCCGATTTAGCAAATCACAATCGAAGCTGTACCCAACACATTTAAGCAGGCCTGAGACAAAGTTACCTAAAAGTGATAAATAAATTCAAATTCAAAATCTATGATTGAAGAATGCAGCTTACAGAAGATTTCTAAGTTCCCCTGATGTGCAATATTAACTCTTTGAGAAAGAAAAAAATCTATGCAGCACTTCCTCAATTATCAATTTTGCAAAAATAAATGAACTGGGTATAACTTCCATTCTGATTGGCTAAATCGACACGATTATCATTATTATTTATCGATATATTACGTTGTTCGTGACGACGGTGAGCTAATTTTGGACGCCTCTAGCTCAGAAACTACAGGTTTTTCGAAAATTGTTGAAAGGATTTTCATTTATCGTTTTCAAGAGAACCTTTTATTCCTACAATATGTACACTTAATATTTCTCCACTCCATTGTATATGTAATGTCTCTTTATAGTTTCCATTGCAATACTGGTATTAAGTGAATTATCTTCGTATCTTCTGTTAGTAACATACGTACATATCATTTCCCACATAGCAAAATGACGTCCCAGGGATGTACGAAGGATCTCCTGGCAGGATATAGGGACGTCCGTGGGAAGTCCTGTTTAGGTCCCGGTTATCCGGGAGACATCCACGGGATCTGGATATGGGATAGAATGTTTGTATCGCCCACAGAGTTATCCCACGGACGTCCTTAGGACATTACTATGGAAGCAGGACCATTCTGACGGTAATGGGATCTAGATGGGACGTCCCAGGGACGAACTCTGCTATGTGGGTTAGCTCAGAAAAACTTTCGAAGTTTTTTTTTTTTTTTTAAACGTGCTTTAGAGACGAGAATGCCGTCACTTGCACTGATACGACAAACCTACTCGTTAAGCAGTACTAACTGGCAAATAAATCAGCGTACAATTGTGCTCCCAGATTAAAAATGTAAGTAATGATTTCCGTTTCAAAATGGTACGTAGAGAAAACTAAGACGTAGTGTTTTTTTTCACTTCGTAAACTTCAGTGGAAAGTTGACAACTACTGAGAATCTGATATATTTTAATTTAAATTTATTTCTGGCATTTAGGTATCTGAGGCTCAGGAAGGAATAGGGTATGGGAAAGGATTTTGGAAGGTAGTCGGCCACGACAAATTTGCAGGTACTATCCCGGAATTTACTTGGTGTGCTTGGTGTGACTCACCACAAACCATGGAAAAACCTGTTAGAATAGGCAGCCGCTCGGTAATTTGACATATCGTTGTGTGTGTGTGTGTTTTATTTTATTGTAAGTAAACAAAGAATGACCACACTCACAAGCACGGGAGTCGTTAGAGGGGGGCCATGTCCCCCCAATAATTTTCTGTGTCATGTCTAAGGTCTAATTAACTTACCGGCATTTTACCGGTAGGGCCATAAATTGTTGATTGCTCGTTGAAAGCAGGCCTATATCATAGGTAATTTGTGAGGTGTGCCACAAATTTAATTTTCTAGAGTTGGCAACCTTAGTCATACCTCATATCAATGTTTAATGATATTAAATGTGGTTTGGGTAAATTATAGAACTAATACTTGAAATCGAAGACTTATCAGAACTTCATCAAAGTTGTTGTTGTGAGTACGTACTGTATCTATATATTCAAGATATACCGTAGTAGCTCATTTATTAGATTCTTGTTCGTTACCTCTTTGTAATACTTGATTATTTATTCTTGGAGAGAAACCTCTTGGTAGCAGATTTTTATAAGGGCTGCAAATCCAATATAAGTTAAACTTCGGACCCTAAATGAACGCCTCTGCATGTGTTAGTTTAGTTCAATAACCAAAAACATATTTATTTCTTCTAACACAAGTAGCTAAATTGGATTTGCTTTATGACTATTAATCAATCACAGCTTTATTAGGGCTGGATTTAACTTTTGTATTTTGAATTCTGATATGAATAACATGATTTTCTTTTCAGGTAAACCAGCCAAATTTGTAACATTGTTGTGGTAGGCCTTGAA
>JAGDQP010023315.1:0-29322 GCA_022664845.1 Lepisma saccharinum
TCCGAAAAGTGGTCACCTCTACCTGGCTTGCACTGGAGTCAGGACTCTCACCTTAACCCCCAACTTAGGTTGGTATACCTTTACCTGCTAGCTCGCACTGGAGTTAGTGTCCCGTCTAGGAATAACCTCCTTTCCTAAACCTAAGTAAAATCATTACAAGAGGTGATCCACTATAGTAGTAATTACAGAGCCCATGTTCGGGACGCTAAGATTATTATCTGTACAACAAATTGTAAATATATAATATATAGGAACTTTATAATAAACTGGTGTCGGTAAAACGTATATAAGCATTGCTCTATTTTATTCATCAAATAACCATTCTATTTAACGATCTACGGTCATAAGGTCTCTACCATAATATCATATCGTATATGTTAAGATAGTGCTACCACGTCATATACGATCCCAACACTACCTATATTTCCTCAAACAACAGGGTGTTACTGAAGGATCATTACGATATATATAACTCAGTTAATATCAAGAATGCTTTGCACAATGTTATGGAAATGCTGTTTGATTTTTTGAAAATTTAATAGTTATGAGAAATCTTTTATTAGTTGCGACAGAACAGAGAAGCTTCATTATTTTACTATGGATATTTGTTATTATTTTACGGCAATTGTTACGTTTTGTACGATATGTGTTCACTTGTAATTATCTTTTTAATAGTTTGGATTTGATTGTTTAAAGTTATTTTGTTGTTGCATTTGATATAATGTATTTTTTAATTTATGTACTTTATATAGCGAATACCCACTCATTGCGAAATTTACTATATTTGATATTAACGAAAAAATCATTCTTGTATGATTTTGAAAATGTTTTGGTACTATTTGGGATATTTTATTTATATACTGGCTTCTTTGTTTATGTAGTATTGTTACTAATTGTTTGTATTTTAAACATGATTTGGTTTGTATATGAATAGCGTTAAAATTTAGTGCAGTTTATAGGGGATGAATTTTATCTTTATATTGGATGATTGGTTTATGTTTTGCGATGGAAAATTCATATTGTTTGAATACCATTTTTTGTTTATTGGCCTTTGTTATGAGGTTTTCACCCATTCATATTATAAGTGCTGATATATTTTGATGAGTTGTTCCAGGGTTTAATTTTTTTTATGCAGGAAGGGAAAAATGCTGTTATAATTACTTGCTTTATTTAACTTTTAGTTAGTTATTAGATATGAAAGTTGTGATTAAAAGGAAGTATTTTAGCGAACAAAAATTTTGATAACAGCATTTGTTGCATCGTAAAAGCGTATCGATTTCTGCTTCGCATCAGAAAAAGGGAGGCTAGAAAGCCATTTGATGTGCTTAAATAAGACCTATCAAGCCGTATTGTCAGAAAAAGGTTGTGTCAAAGTTGTCTATAACACAACTGTACAACGAAAAATGGAGAAAGTGTATTACTTTTAGAATTTACTAAGTGGTAAGTACATTTTATTTTAAATATTAATCGTTGTATGTGTTTATTTCTTTTCTGTTTGCCGAGCGTATATATATTTTATAACGTGTGTTGAACGGCTGCCGACATCGTATGCTGTGGAGAAGGAGAAAAGAAAAAAAGATGTTGCGCCTTGCTCTTCCTTGTTCGTCCTCTCCCCGATTGTGGACGGGGCTCTTGCTGTAACGTATTAGCTCCCCTCTATCTTCTTGTTGAGAATACAGCATTAGAAATCCTTTTGGATGCCTTTTTATCTCATGCACTGTGTGTGTCAACCACGGTTTACGTATGTGTGTTTCTATAGATGCTTTGGAAGTTCTCCATGGTTTAGCATTGTTTTTACGTATTTTGTTTGTGATGAAAACTGCGTTTTATATATTGATTGCAGTGTTGTATTTTCTCTGTAGTTTAACATTGCATTTAGTTTTCTTCTTCATAGTATTTTTTATCCTATTTACCGATACAAGTTGAAATTTTTGCCGAAATTGCGGAGGGTATTTTACTAAGTACTGATCATTATTTTTTGTAGGATTGTACATGGGCCTGTGAACTGGTGTGAAAAGTTTCTTGGAATTTGAGAGAATTTGTATACAAAATAAACCAAGACTTTGTTTTTTAACAATGTTTATGACCTTTATGCGTTAATTTTTTTGTCTCATATGTGATTTAAGTATTTTATTAGCGATTTTTGGGGTATATCATTGAGTTTTTCTTGTGTAATTTGTAGTGTATGCTTAATTCCATATTGGACGTCTGTTAAAGTACTTGGATTAAAGCCGTGCATGAAGAAATTCGGACTAAATCCTGTGTTAGTCAAAACTTGAGAATTGGTTGAAAAGACGGTATATGATACATATTCTTTTATGATTTTATATTGCTTAGGACATAAAATTTGATAATTTGCTGAATGGTCTTTTGTACGACCTCAGCTGTGCTTGTTGAAGAATGTGAATAGCTTGGATTGAATCTTAGTTCAAATTAATATTTTATAGATATGTTCCTCAGAAATTTTGCTAGAATGGACTGGATGTTTGTTTAAATGTAAGCTATTGAAACATTAGTATTGAAGAATGTTTTTATTTTTTAAAAAGTTCATTATAGATTGTTCTGTCATTATGTTTACAACCTTTGTAATAACTGATTGGGCAGTGTTTTCCACGGCTATGTGCACAAATATATTTCAACACTTTCTTTTTGAAATTATAGGTCCTAAAGGGTTAAATATCGTAATGAGACAGAATGTGTGTCAACAGGCTAGTGTGACAAACACACAAACGGGTTTATGTAAACACAAGTAGCAGACGACGACAAACTCTGACGGTGAATTAAAGAAGCAAGACACACCTCGAGAAGAGAAAGAAGAAACGATTATAAAAAGGACCGACAGCAAGAGTCCTGCATCACTAACTTTACAGTGATCACTTCTTCCTCTCTAATCCTGGGACCTGGTACGGGGTCCAAACCTAGCAACAACAACCAACTATACCTGGGACTTGGTACGAAGTACATCACAAATCTACCTTACAAGGAGAAGTGATCTACTAGAACACAGCGTCAAAGCACAAGTCCGAGATTAACCATAGCTACATGTATAATTCGGATTAAGTGAAATACTATTGTAATATATATTGGAAACTTTTATAATAAACCGGTGTTGGGAAAACACAGATTAAGTCTATCTATTCACAGATCCTTAAATTCGATCCTGCTCTACCTAATTTATATGACCTGCAAAGGATCATAACGTGGTGGAGATGCTGGGTAATATTAAGGTTTTTGTTGAGATAACATCAAATTTATCGTATGGGAAGTAGTATGTGTAGGGCGTTGTTCCATTATTTGGAATATTAAACTGTACATGATCGTGAAACATTATCACATCCTGCCTGGTTGCTAAATGGAGACCTCCTGGAGTATACATGTGAAATTCTTCCTTATTTGACAATTCGGGTTTTATCTGGTAGCCTGCCATATTCTTGCGAAATACTAGCTCGTTGATACAATCTATCTGGTGAGTCCTGGGTTTTAATTGCATCTTACAAATTGTGAACATTTGTTGTCGGCTACACATCTAGGTTAATTTCAAATATTGAATTTGTTGTTTTACTAGCATAATCTGGGGTTGTTAAGCGTAAGCGTGCTGATTTCGTCAGAAATCCTTTATTATAAATTTTATACAAAGTATAGTAATTTTTCTTGCTGATTATTGGCGTTTGTATAAGAAGGTTTAAATTTGATGATGTAGGATCGAAGTTGATTAAAATACTTTAGAAGGTTGGTAGAAAATTCCTAGGTCCTCTTGTAAAATTGAATTTCATAATTGAGGGTTATAATTTATTAATTCTCGAGCTAATTTTGGATTAATTAATACATCTGTTACCTTGTTTTCCAAAATATTATCGAAGTGGCTTTCTAGGACTTGGAAGTTTAATAATGCTATTAAAAACGTTCATTCGTCGACATTGAGCAGAGTAACTGTATAATCTCACTATGCATGTCGGAAATAATTTTCTCCACAGCTATTATGACATTAGCTACTATGTGAGTTAGTTTATAATTTTCCTCTTTTATGGTCTGTATTTGGTCATTTTGGTAACTACTTTGTTCCTGCATTTGTGACACTGTATGTTTTAATTTCTGTATTTCGTAAATCGAAAAAAAAACATTCCAAAATTGATCGGTCCTGCCAGGATTGAAAAAATTGCGTGCTTTCTGCGTGAATGTTTCGCCTGAAAGTCCTTTGGTATTACTTCTGAGATTTTATCCATAAATTGTCGTTCTTTTTCTTGTAGAATAGATATCAATTGTTCGTAACCACTGCAAGATTCGTTCTTGATGTGTATTGCTTTGAAATCCAAGTGCAGCTTGTATGCTAAAAATTCAACGTTATCGTATTGGATTATAGGCTTAAATTTTCCTAGATAAACCATTTCATGGGCATTGTTGTCGTTAATCAGGCCTTTGACCGTCATGATGACAAGCGTTGACAACCAGACGTGTGTATACATCCTCATGGGTCAATGTTTTCCTGTTGAGAAATGAAAAAAAATGCTGATATTGTAATAGCCTTTTTCTGTTGTTGATGCATTCTTGTTACTTTAACCTTTTATAGTACGTCTATAGTGATTAACGATGAAGGTTGCCATTACTAGTGAATACTTGCTTCTTTTAAAATCGTTCTTATTACAAAATAATTTTGACGCCAAGAGTATGCCGTCTATTCTTAAAGGTTATCGTTTTCTATTAGGCGGCCGTAAAAGCGAACAAAGATTAGTGCAACATTTAAATTGTTTGTGAAAAACGCATTTCCGTGTTAAAAAGGAGAAGGGTATTGTTTTAGTACGTTTTAGAAAGTGGTTCAATGCCTTCAATAGACGGTGCATTACTTTGGAGATGTTTTAGCTGGTTTTGGAGACTAGTTTTCTTTTCTTTCTTTTTGTTGCTTCTGCTTTTTCTTCGTGCGTAATTCTTTGCGTCTTAGGTCAGTCACTGCCTGTCTTCCCACTCTCTGCCGTGTGCTTCCCCTCCTTTTGCTCTTCTGCTAGTAGCTGTGTATGTGAACCGCTTGTGTATAGTATGGGCGTGGCTTATTTGCCACTGTGACGGATAGAAGTTCTCTCTCCTTTAACCGAGATGCTTGTTGCTGGTAGCGACGGATGAAAATTCTCTCCGTGTATATCGGTTTATAGGTTATGTGTATGTTTGAGTATTTGTAACTTCTTGCGTCGTCCTGAAGAACTTCTGTATTGTGTGTGTAGTATTCTTTCATCCGATCAACATAAATAAGTTGGATCCTTTGTCGATATGTAGGGGGTAATTCAACAATGTACTGGTCCGCAGAACACCTTTGCTTCACCTGGCATGGTCCAACAAATTGCTTGCTAAAGGCCTCTGGTATGTTGGGAAATCTATACGGAAAGTAAACTAAAACGATATCGTCTTCCTTGAAAGAAAGTTATTCCCTTCTACTATCGTAATACTTTTTGTCTCAAAAGTGGTTTAGTGAATGATGAATCCTAGTGAATCACAATCTGTAGTGAATGAAGAATTCCTAGCTGTGAATTCTTGGGTTAAATCCGTATAATAATAAGAATGCGCTGTATTGTGTATTTGTAGAGGGTTGGAAGTTGATTGAGAAGATTGCATATGAGATATAAGTAGTCCATGATTTTGGATTTTAGTGTATATAGTATTTAAGGGCTTGTATGCTTCGTTGGGTCACTTCTGTCACCCTGCTTGAATCATAATTATAACTCGGGTTAAATTTTAGCTCAAATCCGTATGTTTAAGACATCTTTTGAAGTTCCGTACTGTTGTGTACAGGGTGTCTATCGTGTAGTAACCTGATGAAACAACCCAGACGTAATATAATTTCCTGGAGCAAAAAATCTATAATCGCCTGCGCCGAAAGAGAATTGACAATTTTAGCTATGACATCTAGTACTATTTTCTACTGCAACATGTACGTAGAGAATGGTGTCATTTTCACCTACGATTGGACCTAATGTATCAAAAACATATGTCTCCGATATTTCCAATCTGATGGTGCAAAAGTTCACCTGGTTTTTTGGTTGGATATGTCTTTAAGCGCTGACATTCGTCACACCGCTTTAAATAATAAGCCAATGTTTGTTTTAAGTTCGGCACGTAATATTTCAATAAACAGGCACGGTAATTTCGTTAATTGTGGGTGTGCTTCCTAGGGTGATTTGTGTATCCTCTCAAACCATACTGGGATCAAACTTTTTAGTATGGCAGTAAATGTATTTCTCCTAATTCTGGATGTTTTCGTGTTCTATATAGTTTTTCTTTCAAGATATGATATTTTACTCCTCGTAAAGTGGCGGAATCTTCTGGTTCTTTCCCATTTAAGGCTTCTATTAATTTTGTATATGTTGGGTCTTTCAACTGTTCTTTCATTTTGTTATGTGTAAAAATTGTTTCTGTAGCCAGTATATTGTCTGCTAGCGCCATGGATCGGAAGGCTAAATGATCTTCTGATTTGTGCGTTATTTGTTACCTTATGGCGAATTGCGGTAGGTACTTCATGTTCATCTTCACCTTCTACTTTCTCTTATCAATGCCCTACTTGGGTTCTAATCGAGAAAATAAATCTGCTGGCATCTCAGCTCGCTTTGGTGCTTAACATCGAAAGAAAATTCAGAAAGGAAGATGCGGCGTCGCTCAAATTTTTCTATGCGGTCATTTTGAGTATCTAAGTTATTAAACATGAAGAATATGTATATAAAATGGTGGTTGAGCAGATAGAATTTAAATTTTCGTATGGTGTAAGCTACAGCTGTTAATTCCTTATGCCATGTGCTATATTTCCGCTCCGTTTTTGACAGTCTACGAGAACAATACGAAACTACCTTTTCTTCATTTGTTTCCGGGTAATGGCAGGTCAAAATTTACCCGATTTGATAGGATGAGGCGTCAGTATATAATTTTATCTGACCTTTAGGATCGAAATGTGCTAATGATGCGGCATATATCTTCCTTCAGTTTCTCGAATAGTGGACTTAAAGTGACATCCCATTTGAACTTAGGGCTATCTAATAGTCGTTGAAATGGCTCCATGTGGTCGGCGAATTTCGGTATGTCGGCTGTTAAAAATGAGCACGTGCCAATGAATCCGCTTGGTTGTTGGTATCTCATAATTTCTTATTTTCCTGGCTAGTTTAGGAGAAACCGAGGTTGCTTCAGAAGGTACAACAAAACCGAAAATTTCGAAAGCAGAATAACAGAGATGTAATTTCTTGGGAGATGCACGTAGGTCATGTATCCTTAACCGTTGAAATAATATTTCTAGATCTTGTAATTGTTGTTCGATGTTCTCCCCTCCTATAATAATATCATCTGCGAATGATGTTATTCTTTCGGGTAATCCTTTCAACAGTATTTTTGTTACAATTGTTAGGACCGCCGCCGAGGTTTTCCCTCCCATCGGTGCCCTTTGAAAATTATAGCTCTTCTTCTAGTGTGGTACCTCGAAAGTTGTATACTCTTGGTTGTCCTTATCTAATAAGATTGGCTGATATCTAATGAGGTTATCAGCGCTTTTCCTTTAAGGTATACATGTTCTGTTGAGGGGAAAGGAATAGCTAAATATCGAATAAATTGATTTAATTTAATCAAATTTACCACAATCCTGTATTCCTTTGAACCTGGTTTGCGTACGACAAGAAGTGGTGAAGAAAAAGGACTTGAAGTAGTTTCCTTTATCACTCCAGCTTTCTCTAATTCGCTCAACTGGTTATCTATTTGCTGACATATGAAAACAGGAATAGGTGGACTTCTTTGATGGAAAGCTGCTGCTTCGTCAACCTTAATTTTGTGTACATAGCCCCTGAAATACGATATGTCTGATAGCGAGTAACTAAATACGTCTCTATAATTGTACAGTAGTTTTGCAAGTTTATTTTTTGTTTTTGTTGGAAGTTCTGGATTTATATCAAACATTGAAAGGTCAAAAAGTACCTGGCTGGGGGAAGGGGGATATAGAAATCGAATACTACGAACTACCAGATGACTGTAAAACAAAATTTCCCTCTCCCTTACAATCTCTGCAAAAGACAATTGATAATCTTGATACTTTGCTAAAGCATGAATAAAAACTTCCTTTGAAGAACTCCATCTACACCCAGTATTTTCTTGGACAACGACGACCTTAATTATTATTATTTTCATACCATTTTTAGTGTTACTATTTTAGTTTATTTTACCTATAAACATTTAAAATCTAAAAACAGTTCGTGAACATTCTACCATTACAGATGATTACCATACCTCTAATTTGCTTGGCAATATCAATTACCGCCAAGTTTCATCGTCGTCTATTTAATATATCGAATATAAGATAAGAGAAAATGAATTGTATAGGCGGTAACAGCACTATGGCTTACGCCCGTCCCGAAATATATCGAATATACAACAGATGCCAGAATATCAACAAAATGGAACATCACAAGGAGGAAACCACCTGCAACATACCTTGCTCATCAACAACACCAAACCAGGAACAACCCACCCAATACAACCCATCAAATTATAAGTGCTCGAACTACTCTTCACATTAATAATAACCCCAGTGCTCACCAATGTCACACTGAACCCACCAAAAGTAAACTAGTGCAGTGCTCTTACACTATCAGTGATCTAGTGTATATAATGTAAAAGAACAAGTATTCTAAAATAACAGAGTAAGGGCGTACCCCTTTGAGGGTTGTGATGCACGAGATGCGGACCCTACTTAGGGCAGTACGTTTACATTTACTCTCTCATTAAAAAGTGCAAAATTATAGTGAATAGGGTAAACAAGTGTACAAAAGTGAAAATATATAATTTTGTGAAAAGTGGAATTCCAAAAGTACTAATTCACTCCCTCAAAATACTCTTAAAAGGATCCGGGGAACGTAATGAGATAGAATGTGTCAATAGGCTAGTGTGACACACACACAAAGGTGTTTATGTAAACACAAATAGCAGACGACAATAAACTCTGGCGGTGAATTAAAGAAGCAAGAAGACACACCTCTAGAAGAGAAAGAAGAAACGATTATAAAAAGGACCGACAGCAAGAGTCCTGCATCACTAACTTTACAGTGATCACTTCTCCCTCTCTAATCCTGGGACCTGGTACGGGGTCGAAACCTAGCAACAACAACCAACTATATCTGGGACTTGGTATGGAGTACATCACAAATGTAACTTACAAGAAGAAGTGATCTACTAGAACACAGCGTCAAAGCACAAGTCCGAGATTAACCATAGCTACATGTATAATTCGGATTAAGTGAAACACTAATGTAATATATATTGGACACTTATAATAAACCGGTGTTGGGAAAACACAGATTAACTCTTATCTATTCAGTGATCCTTAAATTCGATCCTGCTCTACCTAATTTATATGACCTGCAAAGGATCATAACGATATATATTGCTTACATATGTTGCCTACAGGGTGATGCAAAAGTTCACCTTGTGGCTTGTTTGGTTGACTTGAGGCGCTGACGTGTTACATCACTTTAAATAGTATGCTAATGTTTGTTTCAATTAAGGTACATAATACTTTAACACTACTGACCTATAAAGTTAGGCCAGGATGACCTGCCATTTCTGATTTGTGTATTCTTTCAAACCATTGCGGGACCATGCTTTTTGTAAACCATAGTAACTGTATTTTGCCTAATTCTGGATGTTTTCTTGTACGGTAAGGTATCCCATTCTTCAAGCAATGGTAATTTAGTGCACGGATTGTTGTAGCATCTTCTGGCTCTCACCCTTCTAGTGCAGCAATTATATTGGAGTAAGAGGAGTTTTTCCTTCGTTCGATTTTGTTTGTAGGAAACTCTTTGGTAATCAATACACTATCTTCTAAAGCCAATGAAATAAAAATACGAGCTCTTCTTCTGTCGTTTTGACATTGTCTGTCACTTTATATCTGTTAGCCGTTAATTGTTCTTTGCTTTTTTCTTCTTTTTTGATTCTTTTCTGTTTTTTAGTCTCGAGAAAAAATCCGCTGGCATTTCTGAATTTTCTTTGTTACTGCCATCAAATTGGTAAGCAGACAGGAATATCATGTATCTCGAAAACTTCCAAATTTGGTCATTTTGAGTTTGTAGGGTTGAAAGACTTATTTTTTGTGTATAGGGTGAACTTTTGGTTAGGTAGTAGGAAAATTTCCGAATGGCGTAGACGATCGAACATAATTCCTTTTGTCATGTTGAATATCTTTTTTGTGTCCGTTAATCTTCTTGACACCATCTTTTCTTCATTTTTTCTGGGTAGTAACACGTAAGTAGTTCTCTAATCTGATATGTAGAGGCCAGGATGACCTGCCATCTGTGATTTGTGTATTCTTTCAAACCATTGCGGGACCATGCTTAATGAACCATTATAGTGGTTAAATTATGAAATAATAGAGCAATACACTTATTGACGTTTATACCGACACCAGTTTATTATAAAAAGTTTTAATACTATATAACATAAAATGACATGTTACAGTTATTAAATAGAGCGTCCCGAACGCGGGCTCTGCAATGACTTGTGGTCACCTCTTCCTACCTAACTTGGACTGAAGTCAGGACTCCCACCTAACCTCAGACTTGCACTGGAGTGGGTATACCTTGCTATCTTAAACTAAAGTTAGTATTCGTGCTCTAAAAACTTTTCTTTCCAAATAACCTACGTCACAGTTATCGCTACAAGAGGTGATCCACAAGTCAAGTTATTGCAGAGACCGCGTTCGGGACGCTCTATTTAATAACTGTAACATGTCATTTTATGTTATATAGTATTAAAACTTTTTATAATAAACTGGTGTCGGTAAAAACGTCAATAAGTGTATTGCTCTATTATGTCATAAATTAACCACTATAATGATAGTCAATCCTTTCGCTAACATTACGAAGTATATCAAAATAATCATTACGATATTATTCGTGTGAGTTCAGCATTGGTGTTAGTGACCAAAGGTTCAGGTCACTTCGACAATTGTGATAACTATCCCACCCAGAAATGGACTGGAATAGAACTACTTTCCCTCCCAAAATTCGACAATATAGCGCATTAGTGGAAGAACACATAGTTTAAATTGTGATGAGGGGTTAATGGTTCAAAGTGTTTTTGTGTATCAGATAAGCGACTCTGACATTGTATCTGTGTATAATTATATTCAAATATACGAACTCCTTTACGAACAATCAATTTACAAGAGCAAATGATTTTGAAACTTATCTTTTATTTTTGTGCAAAATGAAGAGAACTTGAGATATCAACAAATTCATTCGATTGAAAGAACATTTTTGCAATGTATCTATATTAATTCTATTTTCAATGGAATGGAACAGATATTTCAATATATTTGTAGTCTTGTAATATTTCAACATATTTTTTTGGTTTATATTCATTCACATATATGCAGTTTTTATATATTTTTCATATTTTGTATTACGTTCAAGATATTTCTTGTAATTTCACCCATGGCAACAAATTGTATTCAGTTGTCGCATTGCAGCCAACTAAATCCAATTTCTGGGGGCTAATAGCATTAATGAACGTTAATGAGATGTAATAGCGTTAATGAACAAAGAAGCTATAAAATCTTCAAAATATATTTGATAATGTCAAAACGAAAGCTTTCAAAATGTAAAAGTTTATTAAATTTGTATAACTGTGTTGCATGGAATATAACGGAGGACAAGGTCAATTATGTAATTTACGAAGTATTCCAAACACGTGTCAAGATCAAATGTTAATATAAATTCTCAGACCAGAGAAAGAATAATAATAAAAGGTCAATATGTCAGGAAAATGTACTTTAGAAAAGTGTTTTAGAATTGTATGTCTATCTTCAATCTTGAGGAGAGCACGAACGGGAAATAGTTGTTAATGAGAATACAACAGTTTACGTAACAAACAGGTGTATATTCCAAAAGAGGTTTTTACGATACGTGATCAAAGACAAGGTGTTAGAGAAAAACAATAAAGTTGTGTGTGTAATGTGGAAATCGTGATCAAACACAAGGATGTTTTAGGGAAAATTACCAAAGTATATCACACCTTATGTTGAAAACCCTTCATCCATTCCCTTCCCTCAGATCCTGAATAACAACACACACGTGGTGTTGATGGGAACGGAGTGTGACCATCAAAATTAATAATAAAAGCACATCCTTTAAGCTCTCTTCAGGCATTCAAAGATAATCTTTACGCGAAGTTGTATCAGTTACGATCTATCATCAAAGACTCGTTCGACAGAAGTTTAAACAAAGACTATCTTTGTAATAGCAATTCGGACTTTGTCAGTTTAAACGATTAACAATTCTTTTAGTTGACAGTATTAGACATGGAATTTTATAACCACATACATAACCACGCTATTAAGAGAAGAGCCTGTGAAGACGAACGTTATTAACCATCAGTGAGAAGATCCTCTGGTTACATCTCTTGGAACATTTATAAGTTATATGAAGCGTGCTCAAGTATCAACATGTCATTAGCATCTATCAAGTAAATTCAGGTTAGTTGAGATCTTTAGGTATTATGGTATACTTTTGTTTTCTCTGCTTTTGTATTGATGTAAGAATACTTCGATATTGTTATGACAATTTAGAATTACTATGTGATTAGAGTAAGGTACTATTCAACAAAGAGATATTCCTCCGATATATTTAGTTTGTATAATTTCAATATTAAATTTATTATACATTTCTATAGAAATCCTCTCGTTTCTTTTATGCATATGCATTATAAGAGCGCTGGGTGCTCATGTTCGAATAAGAACTTATGCTCATAGAGCTACTATCCCTTTGTACAAATATTAAGGCCAAGCAAGTATTTCATGAGTATCCAGTTATGTTCTTTACACTAGCTTACACAGTTAGCAGTCGGACTGGTACGGAACCCGTCCTGCACAGACAGTTAGCAGTTGGACTCGTGTGCCACCTAATTCTCCCTTGTGCACAGTTATCTGTCGGACTGGCACATCCAGTTAGCTGTTGGACTGGTGTGATACTCAGGCACACGGTTAGCTATCGGACTGGTGCGACACCTATCCTAGCTCCCTTCTCAGGTGCACCGCCCAACAAGAAGAAGCCATAAGTTATCATATAACTCAGGAAAGCTAATTACTTTGGTACCGGACGCTATTTTTAGTAACTTATAAAACATATATTATTTTTATAATAAATATGATAGGCAAAAGCACAAATCCCGTGTATCTGGTTATTTCTACCTAATCAACATCCAGAAACCAAGAGAACGTTACGTGGTGGAGGCGTTGGGTAAGGACTTAGACTCTACAGCCATTGACCAGCAATGAAGTATTCAAGAATCTTACTGTGCTCTGCACTACTTCTACCTTATGGAATAACAGAACTCGTTTTCATTGGGAAAATTGAAGCACTGATAAACTATGAGGGGTACCGAGTTTATTCCTTCTAGACTACACGTCGACTTCGGTACATTTGGAGAATACTTCTTGCACCTGCACAGGCTATGAACAATTAATTCAAATTTTACACCAGAGAGAACAACAATTTGTGGACAAAATTGCAAGGTAATATCGTATGACTAAAACAGGTGTCTTTTTGTCTCTTTCGTGTAATACTGTTACTAATTGTTCGTATCCTGAACATGATTCGTTTTGTATATGAATAGCGTTAAAATCTAGGTGCAGTCTGTAGGGAATGAATTCTATATCTTCATACTAGATAATTGGTTTATGTTTTGCAATAGAGAATCCATATTGTTTGAATACCATCTCCTGTCCTTTGTTATGAGGTCTTCAACCATGCATACAAGAAGTGCTGATATCCATATTTTGATGAGTCGTCCCATGGTTCAATGTTTCCTATACAGGAAGGAAGAAAAAATGCTGAGTTATAATAACTTGCTTTCTTCTTGACTTAATTCCTAGTCAGTTTTTAGCTATGAGGATTGTGATCACCAGCGAGTATTTATCTACTGTGAGAGTGTTTTTGTTAAAGAATAGTTTTGATAATCAAAGCGTTCGCTGCATCCTAAAAGCCTATCGGTTCTTACTTGGCCGTAAAAAAGTAAAGACCGGTTAGAACGTCACCTTGTATGTTTGAATAAGGCATATCAATCCATTTTAGCTAACCAAGGGAGTGTTACGGTTGTTTATCACAAATGGTATAACGATCGGTGGAGAAGGTGAATAACTTTTAGAATGCACTAAGTGGTAAGTATCTTCTGCTTTAAATATTATTATTATTCTTTTGACGTGTGCATGGCGTGTATATTTTGACGTGTGCTAAACGTCCGCTATCATCATGTTTCGAGCGAAGTGGAGAAAAAGAAAAAAGATGTTTTTGAGTTGACTGTCTCTTCCATCCACTCGTCTGCTGTGGGCGAGGCGTTCCGCTGTGACGCTGTCGTGACGTATTCCTGGCGGGGAATGTTCCTCCGACTCTGTGTTCAATGATGGATTTTTTATCTCATGTGCTGCGTGTGTCACACACGTTACGTGTGTGTGTGTGTAACTGATTTCGGCCGCTGTCCATGATTTTAGCATAGCGTTTGTATATCTTGTTAGTGATGAAAACTGTATTCGATCTATTGATTGGATTTTTGAATATGTTTCTGTAGTTTTTAATCTTGTTGTTCCGTTTCTCCTTCGTAGTACTTCTTGATTCTATCCACTAATATATGTTGAATTTCTTGTCGAAATTCTGGAGGAAATCTGATCAGGTATTGAGTGTTATTTTTCTTCTGTACTATTGTACAAGGCCCAATAAAGTTTCGTGAAAAGTTCTCGGGGGTTTGATGGAATCTATATGGAAAATAGACTAAAACTTTTTCGTTGTCCTGGAATGATGTTTTCATTCTTTTCGCATCGTAAAATTTCTTTTGTCTCATATGTGATTTAAGCATTTTATTAGCGATTTTCTCGCGTATATCGTTGAGTTTCTCTCGGGAAATTTATAGTGTATGTTTAATGCCGTACTGCATGTCTGTTATAGTTCTTGGGTTGAAACCGTGCATGATGAAATGTGGACTAAATCCGCTATTCGTTGAAACTTGAGAATTGATCGAAAATACGGCATATGGTACGTATTTTCCCCATGATTTCATGTCGTTCTGGACATAGAATTTAATTATTTGCTGAATCGACTTCTGTACGACTTCAACGCTACCTGTGCCAGAGTGTGAATAGCATGGATTGAATTTTAGTTCAAATCCGTATTTTATAGACATATCTCTTAGTTTTTTGCTTGAATGGACTGGGTGTTTATCTAAATATAAACTAAAGACAAAAGAGGATGATATTTTCTATCTTAGCAGGTATCACTAACCTAGGAATTGGCGGTTTTTCTCTGTACTAGACACGTAAATTAAAACAGGCAGTAAATCAATTACAACAACAGAATCAGTACATCAACAAACAAATTAAAAAGATAAAAGAATGTAACTATCAATTAACGCACATCTTTTGAATATAACTATGGCGAAAAAGTTACCTCCCATATGCATAGTGAAATTCTTCAGTTACTTCAGTTAGTTCAGTGTACTTCGGCCACTAATGAACGATTTTTGACAATGTTACTGAACTTCCAAATTCTCGAACAACATTTTGACAACACAATTCAAAGTCTTATGCAAAACACGGTAACCCACGTTTTGATAAAACCATCATTGGCCAGGGGAATCATAGCAAGTATACTTAGAAATTCTTTAGTATATGAAGATCTTGGAATTTTTTTTATCAAAGCTCAATTTTTTATCCTTCGATCCAAATCTTGCTAACATTGATATCATAATTCAAACCCTGTCATTAAAAAAATAACTATTACATGCTTTATAAAATTTTTAACGGTTTATTGTCACAGACAACGCATGTACGTGTACGGGATATCGGTCGAACCGAGTACCGTATTTAATAATTCATAGTGACATGTGTATAAACGGCAAAACTACTTTCAGTTGAACTTTCCAGATCGTATGTTGTTTACGCTTCATAATTATTAACAAATACATACATAGACACTATGCAAAGACGGAAGAAGCCGACGCATGAATAATAATACATAACTTATATGTAATGTTATAGTTATGTAACCAACTGTCAATGTAACTTTCAATTGTGTTTATGGCGCACGAAAACTCTTCCGGACTGTATGATTGAAAAAACAGGAGCTTCAAACTGCATGGGCCATCACAGCCCCTGGAAACGTCCTGACCCATGTAGTTGCTTAAACTCCTCATTTCCATAAAAGGGGAAAACTGTTTCAAATATATGAGTAGAGACAAACGGTGAACAAGAGAGTCAAGTGATATCTTCTAGTAAGAACGCTCCGCAGTACAGAGCACTTCATCTTGTACACTTGGAAACTGGCTAACAAGGGTTAGTTTTCATATAGACAACAACCATACAGTTCAGGTGAGTGTTAATGGCGCTACATTATGTTACAATATTTTCAGAATGAAAACTAAACCTATTTTCTGAAAACTACTGCCTGTTTTCTTAATTAGCTACATCCTCTATCCCAGTACCTTGTGCCTAAATGCACTGAACGATACGTGGTGGAGATGCTCGGTAGCTGATATCTTAAAATGACAAGGAATATTATCCTCGATATTAGGAAAGAAAGCTTTTCCAAGATTCTTGATTTCTTGTCTGATTTAACTCCGAGCAATACAATTCTCCTTAGATGGGTAAGTTGTTTGTAGATTGAGGTTAGAACGAACCGCTATGTATACATCAGTATGGGAATTTACTGCTAAATCCTTATTAGTCAGAGTTCCAATCTCTGGTAGGATTATCTCGTGGAATTGATTGGGGCTTATTGACATGGAAAAAGTTAATACTTGTATAGATACGGCTATTAGAAATACGTATTCCATTTTAGTTCTTTTGCTTCTAGAATAAAAAGAAAAGAAGCAAGTTTTAGCTTTTGAACTCATGTTATCCCTTTTTTTAAAAAAAACTCAGCGATATTTTGCTATAGTAAATAAAATATCTTAATACTACTACATTAAAAACAGAAATGAAAAAGATCTCCTGTTAAATGTGGTCTCTATAATATTAGCAACTAGTAGTAATGCTGATTTAGCATACCGTGCGGTACGTTACCATCTGCTTGTATGTGTGATAAAAAAAATACACAGGTATCGAATTGCCATTTGCTGAATCAGTCAGAAAAGCTTTATTCGCATCATTAGTTTAGAATGGCGAGTGACGAGGCTAAAATTCGCTCGTATATCGTGGATGAAGAAATCGTGCGATTTTGCTCGGCTTTTGATAACAACAGCGTGGTAAACGAAATATTTTCGGCGGATAACGAAATAATAATTAAGAATTATGCCGAACATCTCGCCGTAAGTTTAGAAGACGTACGTGCGTTGATACGCCAATTTGGGCAAAAAATTCACCAGCGTATATATAACTTCGTGAATGCGGAGGCTTGCCTGCCTATCTTCGAAGTGAAGATTCAGGATGGGTGCTTGAAATGGCGATTGTATTAAGGTAAGTTTACTTTGTAAATTTATTACTTACGAAGTATTGAAATATACTTTTATTTCCTTTCTTTTGTTTGGTATACGTTATATGCTTGTAAGAAACACATCGTTGGTTGTGTTTATGCTATAACGCGTCACGATGTGACGTAACTTACAGGAAAGGATTGAGGAAATTAGCATAATTTTACCTTGACGGTACTTATCTTACAAGAGCCATTGTTTATCAAATAAAGACTCAGTCAGTATTTTATACCTTAAAAAAGAAAATAAGAAATACTTACATAACTAAATAGAAACATTGCTGTACGGTTAATAATGTTCTATACATATGTTAAAGGATACTTATTGATAGCAAGATATCTTTTTAAAATCAGTTGGAGCTTCCTTTTTTAAAAAAAAAATGGAATAAATAAACGTTGCTGTAATTTAAACAAAAGATGTACCAAATGTAACTGAATCAATACGTTCTGTGTTTCTTACTTTTTGTAACGGAAAACTTTAATGTAAATCTATAAGGCAGGTCCTTCTTTATATAAAAAATGTACCTCTAACCAAATCGATAAATGATTCAAAAGTGAGGGGAAAATATGGAAAATACATGGCATTTCCTCCAATGTTTTAGTCAAATCAGAATTCCTTTAAAGTCGGGAATAATTCGACTACTTTCGAATCACCACTCGAAGGGGCTAAAAGCGTTTGGGAAAAAATGTGACGAAACGCAGGAAAGAACCGATTTTACTTTTCATCTTTTTAAAAGTTATTTGTTCATCCATTGCTGTGTGTTCAACACCATACTTCTCCAAATAATGTATATTGTGATAGTAGGGACGTAATCTGTGTATGGCAATATCTTCTATAATCCAGTTTTCTCGCTTATCATTCATTTTAACCTGATAAGCATTGTTGTGGAGTTTTTTAAACAATAGTTCCAGGTCCTTGAAAAGGTGAAGTAAAGCTTTTGCGTTCCCTGTCTGAAATGACGGATTGTAGATCAGAACAAAGACATTAGGATGGTACTCATGTTGCATATGTCGCCTGTCATAAAATTTCTTTTGTCTTTTGTGATCAAGTTGCAAGTTCTTAACTACTAGTTGCCGTGCGTGTTGCATATCTTGAAGGCGAATGATATCTGGAATTTCACATTCCATTTAAAATTTACTATCTGCTATATCTCTTGGCTGAAACCCAAATGCTATATAATTGGCAGAGTAGCCCATAGGTCTTATTGATTGGTTTATGCAAAATATATATTCATTGAGGTGTAAATCCCATGTACGATGATTATTCCCTTGTTCGGACATTCTTGTCTTAAGCATAGTTTCAATGAAGTTATGTGTAGATTCAATAATTCCTATTGCACTATGCTGGTATGCTAAACATCTGTATGGAGTTATACCCATCAGGTTACATAACACTATATAGTGGGCACTACGAAATGACATATGTCTATCACTTTTTTAAGTCATCGGTATCCCAAACCGAAGTATTATTTGTTTGTAAATAACGTTCCATACGTTTTGGCACTAATATCTGGTACGGCTTGAGATATGAGGTATCGACTACCTTCACATATAGCTGAAAGAATATGCTTGTTGCCGTTATACGGGATAAATTCCAGACGAATCCAACTGATATGATCTAAAAACAGGAGGTACTTCTAAATCTAAAAGTTCACCTTGAGGTAACTGTGTGACAATTTTGTTCTTCTGACATACACTGCACTGGCGAATACGTGCTGACAAGTATTGCTTCATATTTTTGAAGTAATATTTTCTAGATGCTGAGAGGTAGGTTTTTCGGTAACCAATGTGACTGGAAGTTCTGATACAATGTATTGGCTCAAACCACGATGATCTCAGATCCTCTGGTATACAAAGCTGTTTTGTATTACATCGATTATTATTTTTCGGTGGCGTACGGTATAAAATACCATCAAATATTTTGAAATATTTGGAATCTCTCAGAATTTTCACATCCGTTTCCTGACTGATTTTCTTAAAGAGGTCTTGCCTCTGGGCTGACCTGATATTCAAAAAGTTCTTCAATAAATTATGATTGTGTGTTATCTTATTTTTCTTCTCTTTGTAGATTCTCAGTAACTTCACTCCATGTATTTATCTGCGTATCCATCAAACTTCTTCCTTGGTCTCGTTGTGCTTGATTTCTGTGTAAATTCAGCGTATTTCTTCCTTGCTCTCGTTGTGCTTCGTTTGTGATAATAGCTATTTTGTGTGGAAGATCCAGTAAACTAGCAGTTCCCATGTCTTGTTGGTTATCTTGATCCATGTTACGAGTGAATATCTCTATCCATTTTTTGTGTCGGGCAGTATCGTAGCGTAAAGGTGTACTCTCCTAGAAAAGTGTACGATCTAGCGAGCTTTCCATGTGGATCGGGAGCGGTGTGAGGTTTACTAAAAGCAAAATCATCTGTATATAGGTCAAAATGAATATCTAAAAGAATATGACGGAAAGTTTTACAGGTGTACACCGCTGACAGTATTTCTCGTTCATGTGTGTCACGTTTTTTTCTCAGAATCTGTGCAACGACGTGAACAAAATCCTAGTGGTCTCCATTGCTTACTAATTGGATCTTGCTGAAAAATTCCACCTGCTAGAAAATTACGAGACGCATCGCAGTACGTTCTAATTGGTGCTTTTGGGTTAAAATGCATCATTGCTAAAGAACCTACAAGTGCTTTTTTAAGAGCCAAAAAACTTTCTTGGTGTAAAGGCAACCACATATAACGTTTTCCTTTCTTGGTTAATTCTACCAGTGGTGAAACTAAATCGGTATAATTTGGTATTTGAGTTCTAGCAAAATTACACAAGCCCAAATATTTACGAAGTGATTTCACATATTTTGGCGGTAAAAAAGTTATCAATAGCTGAATGGATCTTCTTAGAAATCCTGATTTCTTGTTGATCTACATCAAAACCAAAAATAGACAATCTTGAAAATAAAAATTTTGCTTTGGTTATTGATAAACGAATACCAATTTCTCGAACTTTTAAGAAGAGTTGTCTCAGTGTTGCCAGTAGCATAAAAAACATATCCATTAACGAGTAAATCATCCGCAGCTACCCAAAGAAATTCTTGTGTGAATAGTGCACGTACTAAAAGAAACTTTTTCTTTTCTACTTGGAATAGGATCTTTTGGCTTGTCTTTGACAAATTTATTTCAACAGTGTCGATTAGCCTCTTCAGTAGAGAAACTTAGAGAGCATGAGAACTTGTTGACCGCGGAAATAAATAATATGAAGGATAGTTTTACCCAGGAAATTAAAATTGTTAAGAACGTAGTTCTACAAATAAAAAGAACATTTTTGGGGATGCAAACGCACATATTGAAATCCTTTTGTTCTTTAGCTCAGGAGACACGTAAACTTTCGGCATTAAATGCCCATTACTTAGCTCAAAGTGAAATTAAACAATTTATGTCTCATGTTTCCACAAATCAACTTTCTCCTCAAATTTTAGCAGAAGATCAAGCTTTAAAACTCGTTTTAGAACATGAACTACTCAGGGACACTATATACAAACACGACTTAGGTCTATTGTACACGGTTTCAAAAACATTTTAAGTTTCTTCCAACTTTCAGACTAAAAACGTTGATTTGTTGATGCAAGCCCAGCTGATCAAAACAACATCAATGTCGACGCTTCTCGAAGTTGTAAATTTGGGATTCTTATACCAAAAGATACGATACGAACAACCATTTCACTCCCTCGTTTCGTTTTTACATCAGGCAATGAATTCCTACAAATTGAAGAACAATTTTGTTCATTTGAAAACTTCTTATACGTATGTAAACCACACAGTTTTAGAAATTCCCAAAAAGCTAATTGCATAACAGAACTCGTGCACAACAACTCATTTTCTTCATGTCAACTTCAAACTTTTGATTCTAACGCAAATTATATATACAAATACACAGATGCTGGTATATTAGTTTCTTCTTTAGTGCCCTTTCATAGAACATACAACTCTGAAACTGGCATTTCTCATAGTAAGCCGTATGAAAACACTTACAATGCTTCGATTATCTTTCACTACAACGAATTTGAGCATATCGTAATGTTCTTCTGCGTAATGGTTGCTATTATTCTGGCGCAACTGCTATGTAACATAGCAACAGGATCGTATACGACGTGGTAGCACTGTCTTTACAATATACGATATAATATTTATGGTAGAGTCCTTATGACCAAAGATCGTTTAATAGAATGGTTATTTAGTGAATAAATAGAGCAAATGCTTATATACGTTTTACCGACACCAGTTTATTATAAAGTTCCAATATACTATATATTATACAATGTATTATACAGTTAACAATCTGAGCGTCCCGAACATGGGCTCTGCAATGAATAATCTAGTGGATCACCTCTTGCAATGATATTTAACTTAGGTTTAGGAAAGGAGATTGTTCCTAGAAAGGATACTAACTCCAGTCCGAGTTAGCAGGTAAAGGTATACCAACTTAAGCTGGGGGTAAGGTGAGAGTCCTGACTCCAGTCCAAGCCAGGTAAAGGTGACCACTTTTCGGAGCGAAGAAGTGATAACTTCAAAGGTGATTGACTGGCCTTTTTATATCCCTATTTGTGGGCATATTTTCAGTACTTCCAACTCTTGCCGCTTGGCGTTGGTGTCGTCTGCTTCTTATGGATGCTTAGTCAGCTTTATGTAACTTTTATTGTTTGTTTACTTTTGTGGTTAACACACTGACCTATTTATCCATATCCCATTACATTCCCCCCTTCATTCCAGGGATTATCTCACTTTTTTGGGGAGTTAATTCACTGGGTACTTGTGTAGACACATTTACATCACACTTTTTATAAGACGACACTGATTTTTTTTAAAAAAAATATGAATAAAAAAAATGATATTTTACATACGAGGAATTTGTACTTGGCTCTAACTTGCCCAAAGCAGGGTCAGTCACCATGACATCATTCCCCTCAATGGGGTTAGGCCTTTTCCTCTTTCGTTGCACTGACCTTTTTCGTTTTAAATCACTTTTTAGAACATGTACACTAAATCACTAATGGTTGGTACAATGCACTTGTTGCTGGAAGTGGATTCACCATTGTTGCACTGATGGGATTTAGAGTTGTGGTTGGGGCTGTTATGGGAGATCTTGATTTCTTCCATTTCTATATTCCGCTGCTGGGTTTCTTGTTGAATGGAGGGGAAATGTATTTGGTTAACTCTTCTCAATATGTAGACCAGGAGTATGAAATTTATGATGATAAACATGATTATGAGGACACACACTGTTATTATGGCTATCATCTGTAATATACACAAAAATTAATTATAACGGGTTTGATTTTCTTTTCAACTGTTTAAAAAGACATACTGTAATAGATAGCCCTGTTATTATCACTATTATAATTATAGACCAGTTCACTACGGGATGCAGATGAAAGTCCTGGAATTTACTGGGAAGGTTGTTCTTTTCATGTTTCAATAAACTGTCCAGGTTATCGATCGATTTCTGCAGAGTTTGAAGGGGCAAATGGAAGTTTGTTTCTAAACTTTCTGGTAATGTATAATGCTTTACTCCGAACTCTCCTATATGCCTGGTTACTAATTTTAGAGTTTTTGTTGTCACTATTTCAAAATCTTGGTATAATATAAAATAAGTAAATGGATTTCTATTATTATTATTAATTGTAGTTTCGGCATGACCATTACTTATTTTAACTTTATTTCTTGTCGTTGTGTGTAAAGCGGAAGGAGTGTACATATAAAATTCCTCTAGTGTTGACAATCTCGGTCTTATTTGACATAACGATGTTTGATTTTGATAGATGATTTCATGCAAGCAGTCCGTTTTTTGCGTTTTCGGTTGTTCTTGTACTTTGCAAATTGTGAACATCTTCTGTTGGTTACATAATGATAAGTCAACTTCAAATATGTACTTCTGTTTTTATTGCATGATCTGGTAGCGTTAATCGCATATGAGCTGTTTTAGATAGAAATCCGTTATTATATGCTTTATGCAGGATAAAATAATTCGTTTTATTTATCACTGGTACTTGTAAAATTATATCTAGGTTTGCTGTCGTAGCGTCGGAATTAAGAAACTTTTTGATGTTTGGTAGAATATTCCTATATCGTTAGTCATTATTGTGCTTCTTAATATCGAATTTGTATTGATGATCTCTCGTGCTAGAGCCGGTTTTATCAGTACATCTGAAACTGCATTTTCGAGAATGCTCTACACAATGCTATCAAAATGCTGCTCTATGATTTGAAAATTTACTAGAGTTATGAGAAATCTTTCGTTAGTTGCGACAGAACAGAGAAGTTTGATGATTTCACTATGCATATTTGTAATCATTTTTTCTACAGCAATGGTCACGTTTTGTACTATGTGTTAATTTGTAATTATCATGCTTTATAGTTTGGATTTGCTCGTTTAAATAGTTATTTTGCTGTTGCATTTGATATATTGTATTCTTTATGTACTTCATATAGCGAATATCCGCTCATTGCAAAATTTACTATATTCGCTAATAATGAAAAAAATCATACTTTTTGTACGGGTTTCATTATGATGTTGAAAATCTTTTGGTACTATTTGGGATATTTTATTTATATATTGTCGTTCTCTTTCGTGTAAGATTGTTACTAATTGTTCGTATCCTGAACATGATTCGTTTTGTATATGAATAGCGTTAAAATCTAGGTGCAGTCTGTAGGGAATGAATTCTATATCTTCATACTAGATAATTGGTTTATCTTTTGCAACAGAGAATCCATATTGTTTGAATACCATCTCCTGTCCTTTGTTATGAGGTCTTCAACCATGCATATAAGAAGTGCTGATATCCATATTTGATGAGTCGTCCCATGGTTCAATGTTTCCTATACAGGAAGGAAGAAAAAAATGCTGAGTTATAATTACTTGCTTTCTTCTTGACTTAATTCCTAGTCAGTTTTTAGCTATGAGGATTGTGATCACCAGCGAGTATTTATCTACCGTGAGAGTGTTTTGTTAAAGAATAATTTTGATAATCAAAGCATTCGCTGCATCCTAAAAGCCTATCGGTTCTTACTTGGCCGTAAAAAAAGTAAAGACCGGTTAGAACGTCACCTTGTATGTTTGAATAAGGCCTATCAAGCCGTCTTAGCCAACCAAGGTAGTGTCACCGTTGTGTATCACAAGTGGCAAGTACCATCTTCTTTAATTATTATTCTTTTGACGTGTGCATGGCGTGTATATTTTGACGTGTGCTAAACGTCCACTATCATAATGTTTCGAGCGAAGTGGAGAAAAAGAAAAAAGATGTTTTTGAATTGATTGTCTCTTCCATCCACTCGTCTGCTGTGGGCGAGGCATTCCGCTGTGACGCTGTCGTGACGTATTCCTGGCGGAGAATGTTCCTCCGACTCTGTGTTTAATGATGGATTTCTATCTCATGCGCTGCGTGTGTCACACACGTTACGTGTGTGTGTGTGCGTGTGTAACTGATTTCGGCCGCTGTCCATGATTTTAGCATAGCGTTTATATATATTGTTAGTGATGAAAACTATTCGATCTATTGATTGGATTTTTGAATGTGTTTCTGTAGTTTTTAATCTTGTTGTTCCGTTTCTCCTTCGTAGTACTTCTCGACTCTATCCAGTGATATATGTTGAATTTCTTGTCGAAATTCTGGAGGAAATCTGATCAGGTATTGGGTGTTATTTTTCTTCTGTACTATTGTACAAGGCCCAATAAAGTTTCGTGAAAAGTTCTCGGCGGTTTGATGGAATCTATATGGAAAATAGACTAAAACTTTTTCGTTCTCCTGGAATGATGTTTGCATTCTTTTCGCATCGTAAAATTTCTTTTGTCTCATATGTGATTTAAGCATTTTATTAGCGATTTTCTCGCGTATATCGTTGAGTTTCTCTCGGGAAATTTGTAGTGTATGTTTCATGCCGTACTGCATGTCTGTTATAGTTCTTGGGTTGAAACCGTGCATGATGAAATGTGGACTAAATCCGCTATTCGTTGAAACTTGATCGAAAATACGGCATATGGTACGTATTTTTCCCATGATTTCATGTCGTTCTGGACATAGAATTTAATTATTTGCTGAATCGACTTCTGTACGACTTCAACGCTACGTGTGCCAGAGTGTGAATAGCTTGGATTGAATTTTAGTTCAAATCCGTATTTTATAGACATGTATCTTAGTTTTTTGCTTGAATGGACTGGGTGTTTATCTAAATATAAACTATGGAAACATCCGTATCTAAGGATAATTTCTTGTTCCAAAAAATCCATTATAGGTTGGGCTGACATTTCCGGCACTACTTTTGCAATAACTAGTTTTGATGTATTTTCTACAGCTATATGCACATATTTTTTAACGTTATCTTCTGAAATTATAGGACCTAAAGTGTCAAATGTGTATTGCTCACATATGCTGCCTACAGGATGATGCAATAGTTCACCTTGTGGCTTGTTTGGATATGACTTCAGGCGCTGACATTCGTCACATCTCTTTAAATAGTATCCTAGTGTTTGTTTCAATGAAGGCACATAATATTTTAGCATTGTTGACCTGTATAGTTTAGTTAGCCCGGGATGACCTGCCATCTCCGTTTTGTGTACCTTTTCAAACCACTGCTGGATCATAGTCTTCGGAATACATAATAAGTGTAGTTCGCCTAATTCTGGGTGTTTTCTTGTACGGTAAAGTACTCCATTCTTTAAACAATGGTACTTGAGTGCACGAATTGTTGTAACATCATCTGGCTGTCTTCCTTCGAGTGCTAGAATTATATTGGAGTAAGAGGGGTCTTTCCTTTGTTCCTTTTTCAATTCGTCATTGGTAGAAAACTCTTCGGTAACCAGTACACTATCTTCTAAAGCTAATGAACGAAATACAAGCTCTTCTTCTGATGTTTTAACATCGTCTGTTACTTTGTGTCTGTTAGCTGTTAATTGTTCTTTGCTTTCTTCTTCTTCTGTTTCTTCTTTCTTGATTTCTTCTGTATTTTCCAGTCTTGAGAAAAAATCCGCAGGCATCTCTGAACCCTTCTTGTGTTTAACATCGAATCTGTAATCAGATAGGAAGATTCTGTATCTTGAAAATTTACCGATTTTATCATTTTGAGTTTGTAAGGTGGAAAGGCTTTTATTGTCTGTAAATAAAGTGAACTTTTGATTCAAAAGATAGAAGGAAAATCTTCGGATAGCATATGTTACTGCACATAATTCCCTTTCCCATGTTGAATATCTTTTTTTCTGTGTAAGTTAACCTTCTTGAACAATATGACACTATCTTTTCTTCATCCTTTTCGGGGTAGTAACACGTAATCAGTGCTCCGACCTGATAGGTCGAGGCGTCTGTGTAGGGACGAATTTGAGCCTCTGGATCAAAGTGAGAAAGTGATGGTGCATTTATTATATCGGTTTTTAGTTGCTCAAAGAGTGGATCCAACGATTGACCCCATTTGAACTTTGCATTTTTTTGTTACTAACCGTTGAAATGGTTCGATTCTGTCTGTGAATCTGTTCACGTGTGAACGCATGAAAGAACATAAACCGAGAAAACCTCTAAGCTGCCGTTTTGTACGGGTTTTTTGATAGTTTTGTATTTTCTTTGCGATTTTTGGAGAAATAGATATACTATTTGCATTCGCTTTAAAACCAAGTACTTGTAGAGAGTTGTAAAAAAGGTGTAACTTCTTTGGCGATGCTCTAAAGTCATGTGTACGGAGGCGAATTAACAAGAAACGTGTCTTCTAGCTGTTGTCTTTGTGAATAAGATCCTGTGACAATATCATCTGCGAAACTGGTAATTATGTTTGGCAATCCTTCTAGCAACTTCCTCGTTACTATTGTTAAAGCCGATGATGACGTACTGTGGCCTATTACTGTCCTTTGAAATTTGTAGCTTTTTCTTGTATGGTTTACTTCAAAAGTAGTATATTTTTGGCTATTTTTGTCCAATAATATTTGACAGTAACTTTGGCTTATGTCCACGGTTGAAATATAATTCTTTCCTTTTAGACTAGCCAATACTTCAGCTGCGGATGGAAATGGTATTGCAAGGTACCTTGTATATTTGTTCAAATTGATTAAATTTAGAACTAACCTAAAATCTTGTGCATTTGGTTTACGTACTACTAGAAGAGGAGATGAGAATTCACTCGATGATGTCTGCCGTATAATTCCCGCTTTTTCTAATTGACTAAGTTGAATGTCAGCTTTATGTAACTTTTATTGTTTGTTTACTTTTGTGGTTAACACACTGACCTATTTATCCTTATCCCATTACAATATAATCTTCAAGGATATGATCTTACCACCGAATTACAGATACAGACAGCGACCCATCACCTGATTCCAAAAAACACAGAAATATTCCCATTTTTTGTAGAGAATTCTACTATTCGTCAATTGGACAAACTGACTACGCAACTAAATTCGATAAAAATTCAGAACAAACAAATTCAACCTTTAGAATTTGACCTTTCCTATAGAAATATTTTAATAATCATAGTTGTAGTGGTATTATTCCTTGTAATAGCTATAGCATTGGGATATATATTCTATGTTATGTCTAAGAGAATCAGAGTTTTAGAAATTACCAGGCACTAAGTTTTTTTTATCTTTTCTATTTTTTCAGAGAAGCATGATAAAAATTGCTTTGTTAATCCTGGAAATAAGCTTAACATGCTTGATACTAATTATTCTAGCCCTCATATTTACGAAGCTATGTAAACTTAAACGGTCTAGAAGTAGTATTACAAGACGATCTCAAATTGAACACATAGCTCTTAATCTTAATTCCATTTCTACACCTGTTACTTCCTTTCCGGAACAACATATTTTTGATATTCCCCTATTTCTCCTACTGATCAAGGACACGTATATGAAATTCCTATAACTCTATCTGACAAGCAACAAACCTCACACGTGATTCCTACTTCGACAAAAATGTTACCATCTTCTCCGCACCCAGAAATTCCTATTCAGAAAAAAAAATAAAACAATCAAAATAACTCAACCAAAAACACCCATAAAACCCTACATCTCCTCATTAGAAGATATGTCTCCTAATGAATTCTTATCCTACATAGTACGAAAGAAAGCACCAACACTCAAACACAACAATCTCACCCAGCAAACAACGAACAGTTAACCAAATTACGTCATGGACTTCACCATAGGACGCCAAGAGAGAAGAAACATTTACAACACATCAAACAGCTTCTTCCAAGAGAAAACTTGAAATAACACCAGAAGAACTAGCAACGCTTACTTCCATCATGTGTTACGTGAAACAGGATATAGACTTCTTCAGTGGAGCAGCAAAAGTGTATATGCATACAACCAAGTGATTTGTTTATTAATTTATTATCTTTTTTTGTTTATATATATATATATATATATATATATATATATATATATATTAGTGTGGTGAATAGTGTTTTTATTACTTATATATATGGCAATATACGAAGCCTTAAAGTTTGTTTTCCAGTGATAATAGTGTAAGTGCAACTACTTTTTATATTTTCTATATACTATATTGATACCAATAGCGAGGGTGCACCATCTAAACAGTATGGTGGATGGAAATACATACGACATAGTGAATAGTGACGAATTTCACATAAAACTGCACTTACATATGAAATTCTTTTTACATATCAAATTTTGGTGGGGGATATGTAAGGGATATCGGTCGAATCGAGTACCGTATTTAATCATTCATAGTGACATGTGTATAAACGGAAGAACTACTTTCAGTTGAACTTTGCAGGTCGTATGTTGTTTACGCTTCATAATTATTAACAAATACATACATAGACAGTATGCAAAGACGGAAGAAGCCGACGCATGAATAATAATACATAACTT
>JAGDQP010023316.1:0-29321 GCA_022664845.1 Lepisma saccharinum
ACAAGTGGAGACTTTTAATTCAAAAATCTTTTTTAATGGAGAAAGCCTTCCCGGAATTGTGTAACAGGAAAGAATTAGACGCTAGTTTCCTTCACATAAAGACCTCGTTGACTTACTTGTAGATCACTCGTCCGGAATCGGGGATCCTGCAATCATTCCCAGTAATGGTAATTGATTATTTTTCCTTTATATTTACACAACTGGATTACCGGTACCATTAATGATATCTTGATGTAAAGGAATGTTGCATGTAATTCTCTCGTACCATCCCAGCATTTGCCTCGTGTGACCGAGGGAAACCAGGGAAAACCTCAGTCAGGATGTCCGGACCCGGGTTTGAACCCGCGTTCTCCCCATGCTCTACCACTGAGCCACGGCAGCTGGGTATAACATTTTGAAAAATAATATGCAGGAAAAAATTATAAAATGCTTTTACACCCCTCAATTTTTCATTTATCGCTTCCTGATACCATCATGTTTCGAAGTACTGACATGAAGCACAAAGGTTGGTACGACTGAACATAGAAAGGTTTCATAATGATAGTATGAAAAATTCGTATATGGGTCTCGCAATGGTAAAAGAGTAAAGGGGATTCACATTGACTATTGCATGAATAGGGAGGGTAAAAAATTGGATTTTCTAAAATCGAAGTAAATAGCGTTGATAACGATAATTTCTAAGTCTAATATACGCTTTTACATATAATTATACATAATAATCAATGGTGGGTCCCACAAACATACAGCCTGTCAAGGATTCCATAATGGTAGACGGATGTAAATATATATATATATATTATAATAATAGATAGATAGATAGATAGATAGATAGATAGATATATGTCACAATCAAATATATTATATTTTTCTTTATTTAAATTTCAGTGTTATGTTTGCATAGCACCTTTCTTGACCAGATCAACGTTCTTATGATAATTTGCGTGTTCCACTGCCGTAAGTTAGGTGGTATATTAAAACCTGCTCTGGCTCGATTGAGCATTCTTTTGACTGAACTATCCGAGGCGTTAAAGTTCTTTTCGGAAAGAACAGAGGTAACCAAATACAACAAATCATAAAACGTAAAATTATTATTACCACATAATTCAACAGTTATGTTAGAAAACTACTATATTTAAATAAATAAATGCTTTTTCAAAAGACACTGCTTTTATTTGAAGACAAAAGCAATAATACAGTAACTGATAATCTGCATATTTCTGTAACAACTGCAACGTAGGATGGTAAGTACTACACTTTCTGGTGCAGGTGTTTCGGCGACCTAACTGATGCATAAATTTCCTTTGCTGTCTTTTCTCTATTCATATACTTCAGCCTCTGGTATGATCAGAGTATTTTCCAAGTCTTCGTATCTAAATCCTTACTTGGAAATTTACGCGTGCTGGGTGCTGTTCCAATGTATCCTTGCACGATGGTAGTTAGCAACTTTCGACTTGATGTAAATAATTTTAAAGCATCTCATTGACACTTCCAATTTTTGTTTTCTTCGAATACATGTCAGAAGTAAATTTTCCAATTGTTTTCAATAACTCATCTGAAGCAATTCACTCGATTCCTGGGCTTCTGAATGTTGTGACATTGGTTGTGATGTTCTATTAAACCTTCTTTCCTTGTCCTGCAAATGCTCTTACACTGTCACAGCCTGATCTGTAATGGAACCTTATTAAAACTGATGCTACCTGTTAACAAATTTCTTCTTCGGCCAATATCAAGTACTTCAAGTTGTTTTCCAACACTTTCGCAGATTCATGCCCGTTCTGCTTACATGCTGGAAATGAACTACTGGAAATCTGAATGAAATTTTGTTGTGAACGTATTAGACCGAAGAAAGTTTGTTTTGTGTTCGTTTCAGTTCTAATGTCAAACGACTTTCTTGCAACTGAGTCAATCAATTTTCCATTTCTCTGCAGGTATTTAAAAAATCACACTCATCTTTACAAAAGTACAAGTGAATAATACTGCTACCAACAGAACTGTATCCGAGTCATTTTTC
The DNA here is from genome assembly GCA_022664845.1 of Lepisma saccharinum. Classification (NCBI taxonomy): domain Eukaryota; kingdom Metazoa; phylum Arthropoda; class Insecta; order Zygentoma; family Lepismatidae; genus Lepisma; species Lepisma saccharinum. Next base: position 2,012 of record JAGDQP010023316.1, read on the forward strand.
GGGAAGAACAAGTATAACAATATCAAAAATTTATTACGAAACTTAAAGAAATAGTTATTCTTCTTACATAATCTGTTGTAATTACTAAACAGTTTATTACAGTCATTAAAAAAATATGTGTTTCTATCTGCATAAAAACGCGGTTGGAGGCGTGCAGTTCGGAGCTGCATTTCCCTAAAAGATCCCTCCCTGAATAACATTTCCCATTTCGAAAGATTAGGCAGAACGGGAATTCCCGTTCTGTCTAAAGATAAGATCATTGAAAATATTTTCTACAAAGTGCTGGAGGACCTTTAGGCAGAACGGGAAGACACTCTTTCGCAATGCATTTATTTGCCTTAGACTGTTTGTACAGTACAACAGAAGGGGCTAGAATATCAATGCAATTAGAAAAACAAAGTACCATTTGATAGGAAACGTCACCATATTTAGTATGCAGCAGAATGCGCGTGTCTGCTTCTTCTTACATACAAGATAAATCTGTGACAATTTCAGAACCACTTACCGTGATTTTGACACTAGTGTCTTCAACAGTTGCAAAAATGTCTTTGTTAATAACTCCTTTTTTTCCTCCATTTCTCGTCTTGCCAACTTTCCACCAAGAATCTTGTCAGCTTGGTCTTACTTTCACTACTTCTCGAAACCTCATCATATGCAGCTTGACTTCTTTCTCTTGCGTTCAACAAATCATTCGCTAAATCATAAGGTAAAAATGCAGTTGCATATGAAGTTGGAACACCAGAGAACCAAACTTTTTATTAGTAATGATTTCTTAAACTCAGATTATCCGATAATTTTGCCCTTTTCTTCTCCCATCAAGACCTTTCAAATGATATATTATTCGACCCTCCTTGCAATTTGAAATTTTTTGAGTTGGTCCCCTCCTTTTAAAATGTTCGCCACTCAAAATAATAGAATATGTGTTGCGGCATTTTCTCACATTTTCATTGGTTCCAAAGAAAAAGGGGTGGGGACGGACTTTGTGGACACCCTGTACATTGCAAGCAGCATCTTTTAAATTTGAATTTAATTGCAAGAACTTTAGGCAGCTTTGGCTCAGATCGGGTGGATGATGAGATGAATTAAGGAATATAGAAACTGTGAGGAAACGGGAGAACACCGAGAAAACCCACGCACACGGTGTTTCTCCACCACAAAGCCCATATGAGATGAGAAGGGATAGAACCGACAACCCATTGAGAGTTGAGCGCTATGCCATTGACCCACCGTAGCCCAGTAGTATCTATTTTTTAAAAGCACATATTTATCTAATAATATCATTTTCTAAAAAGACCTTAAATAAAAATATAATTGTGAATAAACATTTTCTGTTATTTTTTTTTTAAAAAAACTTCGCATAAAAACCTAAAACTAAATCTACTTAAGTAAATATTAAATAATATAATTTAGGTTAAAATGTACATTTTTAAATTTAAGAAAAACTATTGGATTTATGAAAATATTGATCATAATTAAAATTGAACTCAGAAAATGATTTTTCATTTAAAAAAGGTACTAACGAAATCTGATAATGCGATGCCGATATATGTAACATTGAAAATATGGAGATAGCTACAATTTTGAATGACCGACATTTTGAAGAGCTACCGTTTTGTGATATCTATCACCCATATTTGTGCTCTTTAAAGACAAATGTTCAAGTGTTGAAAGTCCCATTTGTGCTCCCCATTTTATACCAAAACATCATGTAGCTTTTACATGTATTACTGCCTCCACAATGTTATTTGGTATTACAAAAAGTTTCAGATAATTGTCCATATTTCAGGTTATAGTTGTGAGATTTAATTGATCTTTTCTTTAAATTAAAGCATGAGCTACAAACTATATTTTGAAAACAAAGCTTTCTGACAAGGCTCAATTATTTAATAATAAAAATAACTTCAAACGTAACGGTCTCGGAAGTATACCACTTCCTTCCTCAGACTACACTTTACAACTGAATATAGAAAAAAATACTTAATCAATAAAGATCACCTTTTCTTTCCACCAATTAAAAATTCACTTTTCTTCCCCTAGCGCTGCCCTCACCCAGACGAGCGTACCTGCCTTTCACCTGTCAAATTTTGATAAGGATAAAGGATAAAATGAATTATATGGGCGGTAACAGCAGTCAAATTTTGATGAGCCACCAGATAACAAACAACTTTTAACTGATAATTGCCGGAAGTGGGCGTTTACTGCCAGAAGAGAAGTGACGTCCACGAGGGAACAAAATTGAATTTCATTAGGAATATGGAAGAAAGGATTGGTATTGTAAATATGGAGGAGGATCAAAAGGAGTAAGACATTGAAAGGCTATGGGAGCAGCTAAAAGTAAATGGTTACGGTGACGAGGACAGGAAGAGGAGTAGGAGGACAAGGAAGGAAAACAAGAGAAATAAAAGATAAAGAAGAAAGGATGGCACGGCATTGAAATTGCAGGGGTGATCACAGAGATCAGAAGAATTCTGAAGGGGGAAGGGATTAAGACATACAGGAAGGGTGGTATGAGGATATTATATATCATTAGAAGAAAGAAGATGAGATCGACAGCAGACTCGCGACAAAGGGGTTTATATATGAAGTGCCGTGTGGGATGTGGGATATGGTGTATGTGGGGGAAAACCAAGAAAGGCCACAAGAACGTGTAAAGCAACACAAGGATAGTGTCAGATTAAGGAGAGAGACTAATACTATTTTCAAGCACGTCAGTGAAACGGGTCAGAAGTTAACTGGGAACGGGCAACAGGAGTGGAGCATGAATGTAGGCAATTAGTTAGAAAGTGGAAAGAAGCGAAAATGATAAGAAAGGTAGCCGATAAGGCAATGAACTGGAACAGTGGATATAGTATTGATGAAGAATGGAAGGACAGTTTGAAAAAGGAAGAACTGAGGAGGATAAAGAGAACAATATTGATTTAGTTTATTTATTGACTTATTTTCCATGGCAGAGTTAAGGCTACAAATGCCTTCTCTTCCACTCAACCATACACACATAATCTATATAAGCTATCAACATTAATACTGGTATAATTGGATAATAATTAAGAAAAAGAATAAACACTAAATTAATACACATAACTACACAAAGAAAAAAACACGCATAAACAGACACAATGAATACACACACACACACTCTTACATGTTAACGTTTTATAGAAAATACAAGCCTGTTTACAATTTATGACTGATAATACATATGGATATACATCGATAATGATTCTAATAATAATAATAACTATAAAATATACAGAGATAACTTATCAGCATAATAACTATAAAAGAAGCTTTGCATTTATTCTTATTCTTTTTTTTAATTTCCCGGTGTTATTTCATCGTCGATTGTATAAAGACTAGGATTTTAATTGGAGCAGGTCTGTAACCGACTTCTTAAAAGTAGAGATTGACTGTAGTTGTCGTGTATCGGGCGGAAGATCGTTCTAAGTTTGGATGATGGAAACCGTGAACGATTTGGAATAGGAAATACAAGAGTGATGAGGGATCGAGAGTAATTGGCTTTCTCTTGACCTGGTGTTACGATCATGGTAGGAGCTAAGCGCCTGGAAACGTTCGTGCAAGTAAGAAGGTTGTTGAAGGCGAAGTATTTTGAAGAGAAGTGTTAATATGTGTAAGTTGTGTCTTTCATTAATTTTAAGCATTGACGATTGTCTATAGGAGGGAGTCAAATGGTCTGAGTATTAGAGAAGGAAAATAAATCGAAGACAAGCATTTTGTACATGCTGTGGTCGCCTGGCTAGTTCATCCTTGAGATTGTTTAGAATCACATCGCAACATTCCAGATGAGGGAATACCAGAAACTTAACTAGGATTGATTTGATGTGGGTGGGCAAAAAATGTTTAGTGAGTGAGTGTAGGGATGAGAATGCTTTCTTACACATTGCATTGATGTGTGGTTTCCATTCTAGGAGCTCGTCTAGGATTACACCGAGGTTTTTGACTGTCGTAGAATGGGGTATAACAGTTTGGTTTAGATATACTGCTGGAAGATGTACTTAGCTAGTTGATTGGACGATACACATATACATTTTGATTTTACTGGGTTAATTACTAATCTATTCTTAGATGACCACTCGCTGATTTTTTGAAGATCCTCATTTAATTTGGAAATAGTGGTTTCTAGGTTTTGTGGGCGACGTGATATGTATATTTGGAAATCGTCAGCGTACAAATGATATTTACAGTGTGAGAGGAAAGATGGGAGGTCAATTACATACATACAAAATAAAGGAGGTTCCTAGGTAAAATTAAAAAATGAGATAATTTCTGCAGTAAGATTTTGTGTTCTGAAAATTTACTAAAATGCCTTAGAAAAATCTAGAAACGTAAGGTAGGTGATCTCTCTTTTATCTTGTGCCAGCCTTATATCATCCGCGATGCATGCTAGAGCAGTAGCCGTACTGTGATATTTGCGAAATCCCGATTGAAATGGATCCATTAAATTGTGCTCTGTTAGGTGTGTCCGAATTTGGTCGCTAACAATTTATTCAAGTGCCTTTGATCGGGCGGGAAGGATGTTGATCGGGCGAAAATCGTCCACATTTAATGCACATTTGATCGATAATATGTTTTGTATTTTGGGGAATTCTATTACTTGTGCTATTTTCGAATTAGATGAGAAAGTACCAGACATGAGGCTGAGATTGAACATATTAGTTATTAGATTTATAATATATGGCAGGATCCTTTTTATATAAAGTATAGAAATTTGATCGTTGCCTACAGCAGATGATTTTATTCTGTATATAGCTTTTTAACTGTTTCAGGGCCAATATATTCAAAGAAAAATTCATTTAGAGTATTTTGATGATTTGCGTTATTTGTATCACATAAGTTGTATTTTATTTGACTGAATTCGTAAGTTTTATATTAGCGAATTGATTGTTGAACTCATCAGGCGTGAATGTATTATTAATTTGTTGGTTTATTCTTTTTCCTTTAATACCCAATAAATTTTGCTTGTGCCTCATTTCTCTTTGGTTAGTCGTATTCTCTATTATTTGCATAGCAAAATTTTGTTTTGATTTTCTAACTAACTGCGTGCATTTGTTTCGTAAGATCCGAAATGTTTCGAAGTGGTTCTGTATATTTTCATTGATTCTTATTCGGGCTCTTATGTACCTTTTGTAGGAAGCATCACGTGTAGACTTAAGACTACGGATCTCTTCGGTTACCCAAAGACATGAGGGTGGGAGACGCGTCTAGTGAGGAGAGTGGCGTGCTTGTTCAGTATTTGCATTAATGAATCGTTTAGAAATTGTAACTGGTACTCTATTGAGGGACTATTATACATTACATTCCAGGGACATTTGATACGTTATCACGTGAAGTAGCGTCATTAATTTTAGAGAAGTCTCTATAGGTTATTAATTTTGATATGCGTTTACTTTCGAATCTTAGAGAGTAGCAAGTAAATATCATCCAGGAATAGAAAGTTGCCCATGATGGCGAATTTTCTGAATGTTATTGGTCAAAATCAAGTCTAAGAGGGTCGCAGAAGTAGTTGCGTGGAAGGTTGGATTTAAGGGACACATAAAGAGACCCAGAGAGGATATCATATCTCGAAAAGTTTCGCTTTCAGTTTTCAAAGATGTCATGTCGACATTCATATCACCAAAGATTAGGGCGTGTTCACAAAAGGGCAAAAACTGTGAGATTTCATCTTCAAAGTTTTGGAAGTTAGCCCGGGGGAATCTGAAGATCACCCTGATTAGAACAGGTTGGTTGCGGATCCGACATCCTAATATAATGTACTCTGAGCTAAAGTCATATTCAGTCGGCGACATAGCGAAAATTTTTGCTTCGATATGTTCATTTATGTAGATCGCAACTCCACCTGATCCTTTCAGAATCCTATCATTTCTAATTAAATTAAACCCAGGTATATGATAAAAATCGTCACTTAAAGTTGGCTTGGCCCAAGTTTCGCTAACGAGAATGAAATGTAGGTTACTTTGGGGAAGGATTAATTCTTGAAACTCATGAAATGTAGTGAACGATATTCAGTGAATGGCCCTGAGGAACTCTCTCGAGTTCGGTTTTTAACAATAGCGCGGTGGTTGAAAAATGCCGGTTTCGATATGAGGACGCTTGCCGGCAATTCTTATAGTATTTTCTTAGAGCTTTAGTTTTAATTTAATTTTATTTATTTATTTATGTTTTACTTATTTATTTATATTTATTACTTTTATTTATTTTTTGATTTAATTGTTATTTTAGTTTATTTCTTATTTAGTTCTGCATTCTTAGTATTTTCAATTTGTGAGAAGGTAACTGACTTTATAAATATCTTTATGGAATTTTTATGCTCTTTTGTTTAAGCTGGCGTAGCGAGAGATTTGTTTTCGTCGACAAAAATATTTTTAAGAAGGTGTTTCTGGTAATTATCACTTAAAAGTTGTTTGTGATCTGGTGACTCATCAAATTTGACAAGTGAAAGGCAGGTACGCTCGCCCGGGCGAGGGCAGCGCTAGGGGAAGAAAAGTGAATTTTTAATTGGTAGTGACTCCTGATTGGTGGAAAGAAAAGACGACCTTTATTGATTAAGTAATTTTTCTATATTCAGTTGTAGAGTGTAGTCTGAGGAAGGAAGTGGTATACTTCCGAAACCGTTACGTTTGAAGTTATTTTTGTTATTAAATAATTCAACCTTGTCAGAAAGCTTTGTTTATCTTTATTCAAGATGGATACAAGGCCATATTGTCATCAAAAGCTATATTTTATGTAAGCACGCAATTTTCTCTAAAACCATAAAATATTAAATATGAAAATATTTTTGTAATTTAACTGAAAAACTATTAGATTTATGAAACATTGCTCAAAATAAAAATTGTAGCCGAAGAAATGATCTTTCATTTAAAAGAGCATGATTGAAATCTGATAATTTAAAGCGGTAATGATTGCAACCGAGATGTGTAGTATTCTTGTTCCGTCCCTCCGACATACTTCTTTCTTGCTTTCCGTTTCATTACTACATGACATAATGCGCCTATGATTATCACAGTACGACTGGTAACGTTGCATTTTTTGTTCCCATTGGGCGCTCCACCAGTGTGGAGCCCAATCGGCTGGTCCGATTTGGAAAATTCAACTCTATTAGATTGCAAACCGATCATTTCCAGCCACTTTTCCCTCTGACATGTTTTCTTATCTGTACTAATAACCAAGTTGGCCTATGACAAGGGACTTTTGTAACACCCTATATATATATATATAGGGTGTTAATGAATAGCACAAACAAATTTCTGGATGAGATTCTACATGACAACAGAAGGAAAAAACTCTCTATAAACCCTTGTCCGAAAATCCGTAATTTATGAATTACAGGCAACCGAAAATTGAGATTTTTTCTTTTTTCTGTTGAATATTGTCAAAAGTAGTAGCCGTAGACGGAATGCGGCATATTACCGTCAAAGACTCTTACCCTCCTCTATTCAAATTGTACCTAGGTATAATCCGTTCATACACGTTTCTCAGAGAAACAAACTTACTTGAAATAATGGCAGAATATACAATCCGTCTTAAGAAGAAATCCTTGGGTCGCCACTGGATAATCCTGACAAGTACATATTTGAATAAAGGATGGTAAGAGTCTTTGACTGTAATATGCCTCATTTTGTCAACGACTACTAGTTTGGACTCTATTCAATTCCAAAAGTTCAAATATCTCCATTTTCGGTTGCCTGTAACTCATGGAAACGGGTTGATAGAGACATTTTCCCTTCTATTGTCATGTAGAATCACCTCCGGAAGTTTGTTGATGTTATTCATTAACTCCCTCTATCATCATCATCATCATCATATTCAGCAGTTTTCTATCCACTGCTGGATGAAAGCCTCCCCCTTTTCTTTCCACATATCTCGGTCTGCTGATATCCTCATCCATGTAGCTCCTGAAAAACGCTTGATTTCATCTACCCATCTTACATTTGGACGTCGTCTCGGTCGTTTCTTTTCTCTAGGAATCCACTGTAGTACATTTGTCGTCCACCTTCCATCTGTTCGTCTAGCAATGTGACCGGCCCATCTCTACTTCATCTTCTTCGCACTCTTAATTACATCCTCTACCTTTGTTTGTGCGCGAATCCATTCATTTCTCTTCCTGTCCCTCCTGGTTATTCCTAGCATGCACCTCTCCATTGCTCTTTGTGTGACTCTCAATCTTTGAGTAGTTTGCGCATTCAATGTCCAAGTTTCGCACCCGTACATCATTACAGGTAAGACACATTGATTATAAACTTTACGCTTCAGACACATTGGAAGTTTGCTTTTGAAAATAAAGTGTAGTCTTCCAAAAGAACTCCACGCCATTTTACATCTTCTATTTATTTCATCAGTCAACTTTGCATTCGATGTTTTAAGCTGGCCTAGGTAAACATACTCATCAACTATGATTATTGTCTCTCCGTTAATCTTCACTTCCTTCTTTGCAGCATGTTGGTTGTACATTACTTTTGTTTTACTTAAGTTCATTTTAAGGCCGATTTTCGAACTCTCGTTACTCAGTTCTTCCATTCTGGTTTGTAGTTCTTCTGCACTTGAAGCAAACAGGACTATATCATCAGCGAACCGTAAATGATGAAGATATTCGCCATTAATTTTAATTCCAACTTCATCCCAGTTTAAATTCTGGAACACTCTCTCCAGGACCGCACAAAACAGTTTCGGAGAAATTGAATCTCCTTGCCTTACCCCCTTTCCAACTTTAAATTTTTCACTGTCTTGATGCAGCCTAATGACAGAAGTGGCAGTCGAGTAAATGATTCGCAGTAACTTGATGTATGCACTTTCGATGCCTTGATGTTCAAGTGATTTACGTACTGCTGACAAGGAGACCGAATCGAAAGCCTTTTCAAAATTTTGAAAACTCCCTCTATATATATATGTGGTCAAGGGGAGGGCTAGACCTATCTATTCTTCATATTATTCAGTGAAGAGTGAAATCAACTGCCATTTTATCCAGTGTAAATTTGGACCTCAAGGGGGGCTATAGCCCCTATAGCCCTCCCCTTAGATCCGCCCCTATATATAATAATAATATAATTCACAGCCAAATTCAATTCACTATTGGATGAGGCCTGTCCCGGAGGGAGGAAGTGGTCTACTGCTCCCACGCTGACCAGACGTGTTGGGAGAGGAGAGCCGAAGCTCTCAACTGTGATCGCTAATTCTTTATTCAGGTAGCTCCCCAATCTGCCTCACGACGCTGGGGCAACACCATCTGGAGTACTGCAACGGTCACCCGTCCAAGCACTGACCAGACACAGAGCTGCTTGACTTCGGTGATCTTACGGGAACAGGTAGACCAGCTCGGCTAGGGCGTTGCCCCACCCTTATATATATATATCTCTGAGTTATAACATGCCGAAAAATGAGAAAAATCAAATTTGAAATCCCCATTACATCTAAACTATGAGACATAACTCAAGCGGTTCAAGGAATTACATAGGAACTGGTAGTTACTCTACCTAAATATCCACGTTTCAGTGCCCTACAGTGCCTGTGCAATAAATTTTATAAAGCAAGTCGGAGTGTGAAGAAGCAGTATCAAGTATTAATTAGATTTAAATATTAATTTTGTTGTTGATAAAATTAAAATATCATCTTATTCAACTGTTGCAGATGATAAATGATCAATATTACATTTCAATTTCATGTTGAACAACATTTTTTCTTTTAAGAGTTATGCAACCACACACAACAATATGACACATCAAATGAGTGCCTTTCCTTTGTAAAAGTTAATGCGCAGGCACTGTAGGGCACTGAAACGTGGATATTTAGATAGAGTGCCTACCAGTAATTATTTGTCAATTATTTCCGTAAGGCTTTTTATGAGAACTAACTATGGAAAAGGCCAAATAACTCTTGAGAATTATATTTCTGATGAAGTTTTGACTGACTGGTAAAAGGTAGCACAGAACGGGACTGACTTTCTAGAAATAGCTGGAAGTAGCCAAAACCACGAGTCATAACTCACTTCAAGTGAAATAAGTATTTTAATATATAAAATTGATTATAATTATCTAATGTATTATTATTATTATTATTAAAAGGAACACTTGCATGTTGAAATCTCACTTCCATAATGTAAAGCAGTCAATAACATTTGTATGATCTTTTCACAACCAATCACTTTTTGTCAAAAAAAAAAAAAAACATATGACAATTTGGGATTTGTAGATAAACTAAACGAGTTTTCTCAAGTTTATCAATATCACTTCAATATGGCGGACGAAATATCCACTGTATTTGTAACGTTTGGTTTACAGAAGTGGCGGTGGTTCTCTTGTCTGTGGCAATTTTGAGAACTAAAGCAAAGGGACGAAACTTGCACAAGTCCTAAGTCCTAAATTGCATAAGTCCTACATTACACGAGTCCTAAATTGCAGAAGTCCTAAACTTTAGGACTTGTGAATTTTTTTTTAGGACTTCTGTAATTTAGAACTTATGAACGTTACTCGGTGGCAGCAAATAATTGACCAGCATTAGACTTGTTACGATAAGACAGACCTTTTATATTTCTGCGTGTGTGCGCAAATCACAGCGAAACTGAAAACAGAGACCTTCCAATAAGGTAAAATAAACTACTCGGTGTTTCTCGAGGATTGTCTGCCGATAACTGAAAATATTTACATTTATCTCAAACATTACGGGATATATCAAGTAACTTTTCCAAATGTCTAAATAGTGAGTATTAATATGAGTTGCTATTGTTTTAAATGTAATTAGATTAATTACAAGTATGATTTCAGCACTAACCTAATAAGATGGTTTGTGGGAGAATTTCCAAATAATATAGTTGTTCATATCGGTTACTGCGAGAAATAAAGGAAAATTCCTGGAATCACGCAAAAGTCTTTTTCTGCCTGTTCTACAAAACGGAAAGTTCTGGATGCAGATGCACAGCACGAAAGTGTAATTATACAGTATTTAAGAGCACTTGTAAATTGTCTGGAATTTAATCCATTAGGACGTCTCTGAGAATGTGTGGAGTCCAATAGTCTATTCGCGCTTAGGATGAACTACTCTCCAACAAAGCTCTTTGTTACTTGCCATTCAGTAGATATTTTAAACACCTGACAAAATCTATGCCGAGGCGAACCGTACAGTCATCAAAGCGACAGGACGATCTGGGTTAGTGTGTCAATTCATTTGGCACTTCAATGTATAGTTTTTCTTTTGGTTAGAAATTTTAATATTTATTTTCACGACGTACAATATTACTTTTAACAGAAACTATTTCAGATTCGTGATATGCACTTTAGTTTGTAAAGAACTCTAATTTTAAATGAAAGATTTGAACAACATTGTAGAGTTTTGTTGGTGAGTAATGAATTTGAGTAAAATATTAGCTTTTAGAACTTAGGAATAAATCAAGAGTAGGAGGATACAATGAAGATGTGATAGTGATGGCTACTTGCGCGTTTTCAATAACTTGTATTCAATCAATCTGAACTTCAGAAACATATCAACGCCTAGAAAAAAAAAATTAATCGTAGTCAGTAATGCCTGTGAATATTTTTATTGAATAAATACGCTTAGGGCTGCGGCCGTCTTCGCTTTCGATATGGCACTATTCTAGTTTTAAAATCAACCCCTTTTTCTATCCTTGGATCGAATTCAGCGCCATATGGAACCAAGAAATAACAAAATAGGCGTTTCGGGGTTGCAGCTATCTTGGATTTCAGAATGCAAGCCATCATCTTATATTTCATATGTAAAATGTTTTCGAATTTAGAATCGTATTCATACCCTTTAGAGTATAATGATCTTAACTTGAAGGAAAAAGGGATGCTATTTCATCATACATCCCTTTTAGTTTCCCTAGTAACGTCACTTCGCATCCTACGAGATGCCTACATTCTTGTATAAGACTCCTAATAATTTATATAAAATCACCCTTTCGAATTAGCAATATCAAATATATATATGAAATTACCTGCCGAAGCTTTTGACATATATAAATTTCTAAGATACCGAAATTTAATATTTTGTATTAATACTTTTGAAACAGCCTGTAACTACCAGAGGTATTATAAATGTTAAGAAGTATAAACCAAAGACTTTCAAAAGTATTCATTTACCACATTATGCAAAACCTGTGTGGAGGACAGTCTAGATTTATTGTGACGTCTATGTCATATGCCTATACTATAAACAGCGCAAGCTATATGTAAATTCAGATATTCTTCATCTCCCGAAGTGGACGGAGCTCTCAGTAAAGGTGCTAAGGAGAACCTTATTTGATTGTTTTATTTATGTGTCTTGTTTCCCCCTGAGCTTACATTGTCCTTTATACACATCCCTCGGTCTCCTGTAGTATGAGGTGGACCACATATCCATATATACTAATACACTTTAAAGTCTATCTCATATATGTTACCCCGGGTTGGTTAGTCCATACTAATCTTATCTTGTCTTACAGGTTTAATCCAAAATCCCACGCCCATAGCTGGAGAGTCAAAATACATATAAACGCCTCACATTAGTGATAAACTTCATTCTTTCATATAGAGTCATTTGGGGTACTGGGGGAGGGACGTTTCAGCCTGATATTGAATTTTAGACTTTTCCCCTCAAAATCAAACTGAATTTCCTTTGCAAAATAAAATGAAGAGTAATGAGGGCAAACAAGGAATGTCCAGTTTCGGGCATTTTCGGGTTCTGTGCTTTTTCTGTCCTACTATTGAACTGAATATTCCTTTCGTTCTGAAACGTAGAACTGTCCATGGAAAAAGCTGGATAATGACTGGCGAACCATTGTGTCCTACGAGGTTTTCAACATTAAATTAGTTTTTTCTTTCTCGGCAAAGCGTTATTGTGACATTCCTTGTTTTTCCCCTTGCCATTCAAATATGAACTGTATAAAAATTGGACTTCTATTGATCTTGTATTCTGAAATTATCTTATTACCCTCAATCTCAATAAAAGTTGAGTGGAAATTCGCACCCACTGAGAATACAATGTTATTCCTTGGCTAATTCTAAACAAGATTACTCACTGCAAAATGTTCTTAGGATACTCACACCCAAACATCCAGATGCCAAAAAATTCAGATCGTAACTAAACTTTGTATATCGATTAAGAAGGTATCTAACAAAAGTCCTACAATATATTTTCTTGAACCTGCCGTAAAGTAGGAAAGGAGAAAATAATAATTAATGAGCGAAACCTGAAGTACAGTAAGTAGAAGCATTATTGTATAAATATTCGTTCAAGTAGCTCTGATAGAGCAAGAGGTAGAGCGTTAGACACGAGGATTAAGATAGTAAAATGGGCGGAAACCGCCATCAGTTGAGCACATAAGTTAAAATGAATTTGATTGGTAAAGACGCTTCTACCAAATAAAAAAAATACATGTGGAAAAATGTTAACAGCACTTTCGCGTGTGCCCACCGCTAACCGGGGACTGCATCCCTCTCGGCTGACACCGCCCAGCTCATTTCCGACGCACCGTGTTCCCCTTCGACGCGTCACTTCGCTCGGTGTGCATTCAGCCCTGATGTATTTATATACATCCTAGCTTTCAGTAGGCTCTCAAGCAATTATTAATATTAAATGTGAACATTTAAAAATATATTTTGAAAGAAGAAATCTTGCCCCCTACCGGGATTCGAACGCGAGTTTTCTATTTCGTAAATACTACTCCTGCACCACGCTAGGAACTTGCAATCGGTGGTTTCGCCGTTGTATTTACAGTGCAAGTGTTACATAAGAACCCAAGTGACGTGTCTTATGATGGCGACTTCCGCCGTTTTTACTATTTTAATCCCCATCTGAGCGTTACCTTACAGTGCGAGACGTCCAGGGTTCGAGTCCTTTCTCGAAGTGGTTTTCTTTTTTACTTTTTCCGTAGCGCCTGTGCAATTGTTATATTCTACAATATGCTTTCGACAGGTAAAATAAATGGTAATTCTTCAAATTTCTTTTAGCGTTTGTTCACTTCTTCAAATTGCTGGTTCATTTTTTCTAAACTATGTGCATTTTACGTACTGTTTAATGTGCATACTGTTTTCACTGCCTCAAAGGTAGAAAAAATGTCTAATCGCAAGACCAGAGCTTTTCTTCGAAACTACAAAATCAAAAGGAGTTTCTCTTAAAATAAAAAAGAAACTTTAGGTGAAGGAGTACCGAACCCGGGACCACTGAATCCCAAGTCCAATACCTTACCCATTTTTTTACCATTTTATTAAATCTGAATTGGACTATAGAATCAGAATAAACGAAAAAAATTACAAAAAACGTTAAATGCAAATAAAGTTATAAAACAAATTAAACAATACCATTTCAAAATAACTTATTTAAAATATAAATGAAACATAAACCATTTTTAGAATAAAAACTTGCGATGAAGTGATATCGAACCCGGGACCACTGCATTACAACTCCAACGCCTTATCCATTACTACACGTAGCCAACATTACTACACGCCTTATCCATTACTACACGTAGTGCTACACTGAGTAATAGCATTCAGCACTTTCTGAGAGGTCTTTATATCAATTCCGTACACGAGTAACAGACGCTACTAATTATGTAGTGTTCACACGGCATGGTTGTCCTCTTTGCAGACAAGTCTCTGCCATTTTGTTCCATTCTCCCAGCTGTTCTGTTCGTTTAGAAAACAGGAAACAATGTATTTTACCATTAACAAGCTTCGAAAAAAATAGCAGCTAAGCCAGTAACTGCTATTTTTCATCGGTTGTAGCAGTCATAGCAATTTATCCCATGTAGCAGTGAAGAATAGCTGTTACGCTAGTTTTGCCCATCTCTATTTTGCACCTATATTTGAATGCTTTACTAATGATTTTTGCTTTCTTTGTGTATTGTATAGATGGTCCCGCTATTAACTGTTGTGTAGTAAAAACAATTAGCAAAGGAGGTTGGGTGTTTGTGTCAATATGCAAATAGCTATTAAATCATTTGGAGGTTCTACTGTATAATGGTTTTCTCTGTCTCCCGGCTAAACAAAGAAAAAACTAATGAAAAAATAAAAAAGGCTAAAGGTGTTGTTCCATCTCTTCGCCCCGCTCTTACCCAGGTAAGTCAAAAGGCATGTGGACAATTTAAGAAGTGCAGCAGGTTGTTCTCTCCTTTTACTATTTTACAAATCTAGTTATAATATATATATATATATATATATATATATATATATATATATTATTATTATTATTATTAATTGTCATAAGCAAAGGGATAAAAGCATCACAAGAATTAATTCAAGCTTTTTTATTACGTCACTCGGGTACTTGTTTAGCAATATTTAAAGTAAATTATTGAACTCTCACGCTATTTACTAACATATTGAGTGCACTGTTATTACATACACAAGTTTCATATCTTACAGAAATTGTAATTAACATCAATTGAAACAAATATACAGTAATTACATTAATATTACCTCATACTGTATATTTTTAAGGGAACTTTACTCACAGATAATGTGGTGCAGGGGCCAGCCTTGTATGTTAATTCAAAAAATTAACGTTAATCGTGTGGCGACCTCTAACGTGTATATGTTACACTTTCTCACTAGTTAGCTACTGTACTCCAGTATTTGGTACCACTCAGGTTAAGAATCACTGGTTTAAGATTTCTTAGGCTCTGACTTATTAAGTTTGTGGCGACATTTTATTGTTTCCTTTGTACTTCTAGGTAATAAAATTCTTCCTTATGTGAAACCCAAGAGACTGAGATGTGACGTGTATTTCATAAGACAGCATCATTGTATTTATTCAAAAGTTACACGTAGAAAAAAAAGTCCGTTTTTGTACCATTTTTAATTTGTACCTTATAACCCTACAATGTAATCATCACATGATATACCTCTACAAGAGGGAAAAGTTTAATAAAAACCGGTGCATTCATTCAAATGTTATGTCCTTACAAGCGTGAAATGAACATACCATAGCATAGAGACCATTACTTCCTTTTTCTTTCAAAAAAAAAAATGTTTCCTTACGAACTTCTTTTTTTGTGAATCGCTTTTCATTAAATTTTGTTGTTTGTAAGGGATTTTCTCTTCATTTCGTAACTGACCTTATAAGGTATGTTCGCGAAATGCCTGACACATATTGGTTTAATACTGAACAAAATGCGAGTTCTGCTGGACTCAGGCGTATTGCACTAATTTTAATGGCCCGTAGAGGTAATTTGCAGTGATGAGTAGGGGCTCGGATAGTTATACCGTTTTGCATATTGCATCATTATGCAAATGCATATTTTAACGTTTTTTTTTTAAATTCATGTTACATATGAAAATGCATATACGAATCATTCATATAAACACCTTGCATATTTCAATACTACAAGCAAACCTGAAAATAATAGATGATTTGACAAATGCGCTAAGCATGCTTGAAGATTCTGTATACCTAGACACAGGGCGTCGAAATCCCGATTTCTATATAAAATTAGTATAAATTTAGGGGTATTCAGGGATTTTTCTCTGCCAGATCGCGTTTCGGTAAACTTTCAAAATTTTTGGTCCCCAAACACATATCTTATAAAGGTGTCTGAAAAAGGATATGTTTTCCTTTTCCTTGAATGTTCGATGTTTTATTTCCCATTTGGTACTTATTTAATACAAATTTCTGAAAAGTGAAAAATCGAAAGCTTGAACGGCCTGGTACGTTTCGACTTTCTTGTGTTATGAGAAGAGATGGTAGAGTTACGTAATTATGTACAGTACATTTGGTATTCATACCAAACCTTTCCCGAAAGATCCTGTTGGAGCCCTCTCCGAAAGGAAATTGTGCCTAGAGAAGCTAAATACAAGACATGGACAATCTGCATATGACATTGAGCTTCATGTCTTATATATTGTTGCCCTTATGTGTGGTCTAATTTTATCTAGTGAAGCAGATCTAGTTTCTTTGGAGCACAAAAACATCTTTGCCGATAACAGAAGTTTCAAATTAGAAAATTTAAGACAGCGTGTCACAATGAAGTGCAATCTTGATTTATAATTAGCGTCGTTTCCTTTCAGTAATAAAATAAAAAATAGTTATATTCGAAATAAGTGTTGTTCTAATAAAGTGTATATGAGTATGAACAAGAGAATTTGAGAGTGGAAGTATTAAAAACAGAAATTTTTACCATGTTAAATCATATATTATTTTAATGAAGAATGAATATCTGTTTTTAAAAGTGCATATTTTGCTTATTTTAGTGCATATTTGAGATATTTTAAGAGCATAACTATTCGCGCCCTAGTGATGAATCTTCATAAATCAGGGATTCCATTATAACCAGTGCTGTGTTCGTACACATTAAACACAATTGAACATCGCTAATGAAATAATTTGAGTGATAACACCACTGTTACAAAGAAGGTATCCATACTTAGTTTTCCTTCCAATTTGAAATTGCTTCCAGATTCCAGATTTTAGTTTTCTTGCAATATTAAAAAAAATGAGGATAACGGACAGGTGATACTCAAGGTTCCAGCTGCCCACACTGATTTGTTCGAGACGTATACATTTCTATCAATGGAAAAGGTTTACCAAACGCTTTTGCTAGCGATTTTTGTTCGATAACATTGATTTTAACCTCCAGAGCCATCAAACTATAATCAATATTCACGCACTTATCCATAACCAGTTCAGTGCTCCAGTATTCAACAACACATCTAAATAAAGCTGCATTCCTCGCTAATTGTGATTTCTCTTATGCTCCTGACAATGTTCTCTGAAAAACCGAAGATACGAGTTGCTCAGCTCTCAACTGCACAAATAAATCATTCATTCGGTGTGCTTATTGTCGCGTACATTTATGCTTACAGGATTGGTTCATCAAAACCCATAAACATGTATAAGTACCGCTATGGTCAACTAAAAGTAATACCATAAACATTGTGTGCAGCATGACAGTCCCTCATATTTTACAACTATTTCAGGCACTTTGCGAATGGATCTTAAGCGCGTAACACACGTTAGCCTCCTTTTAGGTCCCTTGATAACAAAGCTATAAGAAAAGGGACCTTCTAATGGTGTCCGTCCGACAGTCCGTGTCCAGAATTAAACTTTAGGAACTACAAAGTGTAGAGAGATCCGTGAGATGCCGTTTGAAAGGACTTGACTAGACTATACGAGAGCCTCTGGAACCGTCGTGATTGGTGCTGTGGTTAAATGTTGCCACCCCATTTAAAAAAATAATTGTTCAAATTGCTTCCAGTCAGTTAGACCTAGCTGGGCTAAACTTTGCATAAACATTATTCGATACAATACAAAAGCATTGAGGGCGCCTGCTTCTCCAAGCCTCACTTGCCAGTGCTGCCAACCTATTTTCTTTAAAATTATCTTTATTTCCAAATTTTAGTCATAGAAGCATCAAGCTTGGCATAAACATTGTTTGACACCATAGGAACATACTGCGGGTGTTCCCGCTCCCCCCAAACCCCGTATCAGTGTTGCCAGTCCATGCCAAAAATGTATCTCATGAATCATAAGGTGTAGAAAGTTGCTTGAGATGTCGTTCGAATGGTCTTAGATAGACTAGCTCAGAGCCTAAAGAATCATCCTGATTCGCGCAGTGGTAAAGTGGTTGCAACCCATTTTCTAACAAATCAACTGTTCAAATGGCTTCTATTCAGTTAGATCTAACTGGGTCAAACTTTGCACAAACATTATTCGACTGAATACAAAAACACTGAGGTCGCCTACGTTGCCGAGCAACCCACTCACAAGAATTCCGTTGTGAGTGTTGTCAGCCCAAATCAAAAATATATCTCATGAACCATAAGGTGTAGAGAGATGTTTGAGGTGTCGTTCGAAAGGTCTTAGTTAGATTAGCTGTCAAATCGCGCGTGTTTCTCTAAGGGTAACGTGTAAATAAAATAGCGAGCAATTGTGTGCATATGCAAAGGTAAGTTTCGTAAGAAGCGGGGGACTTGCCCGCCGAATACTTACATCTAGATTCCCTAATAGTTGATATTAAGCTTTTCTCTACGGGGAAGGACGAAATACAATAGTGAACAATGCTGTGTATAAGCAGAGGTAACCCCGACTACTTACATGAAATTTCCCTAACAGTTGAATATAAGCGTTTCTACAAGGGGAAGAGTGAAATATAATAACTAAACATTCCTCAGGAACCCCGTTGTCAGTGTAGCCAGACCATGCTTAATATATATCTAATGAACCAAATGCTATCAAGGGACCGGAGCCTTACGATTGTTGGTAAAACAACAGCTCTAACTTGTTTGATATTACAAAGAAATAGGAAGGCTTAAAACAATTTCTAATTAAAAGAAAAACAATTATGGAGAATTTCTTTGTGACACTGGTGTTATAGTTCAAATTATTTCTTCATTAGTGATGTGTGTTCGAGCGTAACACTCATTACGATAGAATCCCTGATTTATGAAGACTCATCACAATACAAATTACCGCTATGGGTCGCTAAAATTAGTACAATATGCACTGGGCCCAGCAGAACTTTGCACTTTGTTTAATATTAAACCAATATCTTTTAAACACTTCGCGAATGTAGCTCGTAGGACAAAATATGGCATAAATTACAATTATTGTGTCATTCGTAAAATCTGCACTTCTTTCTAAGTTATTGTAGTAAAACTTGCAGGGGCTTAGGGGCTCATAAAACTCATTACATATTAACCGTTTATAGTTGTACGTTTGTGCTTAGGAAAATAATTATGCCAAACTTATAATGATGTGCTTTTACTGACTTCATTTTACCAGCGGTTCTCAAATACCTCTCAGATTTTAATAATTTCTTTCTCTGACCTGTTATATATTAAAATGGAAAACAAACCATTATCTACCTGATATAACTTAACTATTCATGAGCAAAAAGGGTTCATATCATAAAATACTTTGATCATATTGCAGAAGTGTACCTAAAGTAATGTATTTTAGAATGTTTTAAATTGAAATCATTTTTTCACAAAAGTAAATATTTATGCTTTGATTTTGGCCTCTGCTTATACTTCTCTTCTAAGGTTGCTTTCTTTTAAACGGAGCTTTCTTAAAATTAGGAAATAATGTACAGCATATTCAACAATACGATGCGCTTCTTTTTCAGTACATTAGACACAAAGTACAGTATTTTCGGTTATCAAAATTTCTATAGGAGAGTAGTATTGACTTGAAAGCTACTTAAGTCAAACTTAAGAGTGATATTCCATTCGAAAAATTATTAAAATACAAGGGACAGGAGAGACTAAATCACAAATGCTCAGAGGAGACGTTTAATCTGTTTCCGTTGAAATGTAGATGTTGAAAGACGTAAATGTTTTCCGAAAAATTATGAACAAAGCGAATTTTGTAGACTTTGTTGCAACTTACATAAATTCAGAATATATTTGTTTTCGTAAATTAGACACTGGGCTTTCCCTTATGAACGAACATTGGTCAATTCAGCAATAACAGCGATGATATGAGATAATGATATGATAACTGGTCAGTGTAGACAATGAAAATTAGATGAATCTGTAGAAACACTTGTTTTAATTTCTTATCGGCTAGAACAAAGAGAAATCGCACCTACGCAATCAGAAATTTTGTTTATAACGGCCGAATATAAGAATTGAAGTCTTGAGTTTTTGAATTCAATTAATCTATTTTTGACCCTTTGGCATCTTTGAATCAGACCTGGATGGGTTAGGTACGGGGAAGGTATCGGTCAGGGCCTTACTTAAGATATCATCCCGACATTCGCATGGTGAATTTGAGAGAAACCGTGGGAAATTTCAGTCAGGATGGTCGATCGCGGGATTCGAATCCACGTAACTACCCATTTCTGCCAAGAAGGCCGCGCGTTACTGCCTGCATCATGAGGGATGGGTGTATTAATTTGTGTTGCAATTAACGTGCAATTGAAAGCAAAGAAATGACATGATGATATTTAAGTTCTTTGCACGTCTTTCTTAAAGTTTATCAAATATAATTATTAACGTGCACTTCTACATATAATTGGACTACCATAGACCTAAAACCTAGGCTATACCTACTACCTAGACCTATAGACCTAAAACAGTTATTCTTCATTAATGAGAACAAACAGACTTAACATGCATACTGACATTTTTTGCATTTTTTCCATATTCGCTGAGGAGAAACCTATTCCATTAAATCATGTTAAGGAATCATGAATAATAATAATAATAACTTACCGAAATAGTAGCTTCAAGAAACACCCAAAACCTCTACATGTTGCGACTTCCGCAGTATATGTTACAGTCATTATTTATAATAGTTTAAACTACTATATTCAACCACTATAACACTATATCAAAATGTAGCAGTCTTTCATTGGATCTATTCCTTAAAATTACAGAACCTGAGATACAAAATGTTCTCAGTATTATTCTGACGTGATGAATTATTTACTGACGACGACATGTCTTCGAAGCGTTTCCTTTCGCACAACACGCAAATGCCTAGTAAACACTCCCTCCCGCAGTATGCATGTCTTAAGTCACCAAAACGTTCTTACAGAGCACCAGCGGCGACTGCTTCATAATTTCCGGTGTTTCATTGCAATACCCGTTTCCACAATCGATTCAGTTATCACGTGATTGCGGTTAAAATATGTCAGTTTGATGTATAGAGTACACGCCTTTAGTTTGAAAATAAAGTATATTTACAAGTGGATTGTAAACAAAATAAAAGTTCCAATATTGCATCCTGATTGTAGTATTGATGGATATATCATCGTTGTGCCTCACAACGAGTTCTGCTGTGAATGTTAAGGTTCTTTGGGGATCTTATGTGGCATGTTGCCTTTGCGAAGTCTTGAATGAGGTCAGAATCAGTTTGCGTGAGCTGACATCTATCGTCCGTACTTGCACATTTCCAAATATAGCAACGTTCTACGATATTATTTTTTCACCTTTTATTTTATACAAGCGCACACCATTGCCGTGGGTGAATAATTGCAATCCCTCATTGCTCATCAATACTATATTTCCAAGGAGAAAGAAAAAAGTAAAGTACCAAGGCTAACTAACCACTTTATCATTTTCCTTCAGGCCTGACTGGCTGACACGTGTGTGTGATATTTGGTTTCTTCTTCTTGCTCTGCTAAATGTCACAGGAACTCAATATTTCTCACACTACCGTTTCTTTAGTGTTACGTTCATTGATTATCTATTTCCCATTGCAGCAGAGTTGGGCGAACTAATTATACAAAGTTTATTAAATTAATTATTTTGGCACATACATTTAACATTTGGAGATATGCTCTTTTATACGAGCAGGAAAGCAAATTTATCTACTAATTTCAGATAGTAAAATTAGTAAGTTAAAATAATGAGTGTCAGTATTTGGCCCTACAAAATGTTGAAAATAGAAAGTTGTATTACTGAATTTCTAAAGAAGCCGCCAACATGTAATAAATTGTGTATATTTTCCAAACTTGTACTCGTATTCTGATTATGAATACTTTTTAAAATGGGAAAATCCAGGGAAAAGTTAGAAATGTTGTTGTTTTTATGAAGTCTATTTGTTGAGTTTGCATACGAATTTTATTCAGATTGTAATCATCATCATTAGTGTTTTGCCGAAAGCGGCAGGTCCCTCAAGGCAAGCTAAGTGCTCGTCATTCATCCCGATCTTGGGGTTTCTATCTCAGCATATGATTTATCTTCCTTAAACTACCTACGGTGTGTGTGTGTGTGTGAAAGAGAGGAGAGAGAGAGAGAGAGAGTGGTCATATATTTAAAAATACTGGACAAATGACAAGCAGTAATGAAATTTTGGAAAGCGACCCCACTAATACGTGTGAATGTGTATGAAATGAACTACCTGGCATTGTTTATTTTAGCTGAAAAAATAGAATACCGTAACTGGGTAGACGTATGACGTCATCAATTTCAGGTTTTCCAATTTCTCAGCTAAAATAAACATTGTCAAAACGGCAGATAGATCATTTGATACACATTCACGTATTTAATTGGGGCCGCTATCCAAAATGTAATTCCTGATTGTAATTTGTTCAGTCTCTTTGAAAATATGAAAACACACCCTCTCTTTCTTTCTCTCTCTCTCTCACACACACACGCACACACATATGCATACATACATACACATACAACGCACAAGCACGCAGCGTAGGTACTGAGGTCTCTTAATACTGTCGAGGAGTTGGATTCGCCTTCTTCCTCTTCCTCTCTCTCAAGAAATCCTTCAATTGCATCCCTTAGTATAAAATATCTGTGCAGTGAATGTCCTAACCAGTTTCTTGACAAGTTTTTTATTGTCTCTAGTATTGTTCATCTCCCACTTAATCTTTCCAGCACATCCTCATTTTTCATCTCTGTATATTATTTTTCTCCAAGTCCACATGTTAAAGGCTTCCAATTTTCATTCTTCATTCCTTCGTAGAGTATACATTTCTGCTCATGCAACACACTATTCCATCCCCAGTAGCACACAAACGTGTTTTGAACGTTGATTTTTAGTTAAATTCGTTGATTAATCATTATCTGTGGAAAAAAGTACGTTTAATTTTAAATCATAATTCAACAAAGACACACATATTTCAAAGATATTTTTGAAAATATGTCATCCCGACATTCGCAAAGTGAATTTAACTGTTATTTTCAACTATGGCATAGAATACGTTTCATCGGATTCTTTCTAACTTAATGGAATAAAATTTATAATTAAAAGCTAATAGAATGCCTTTAACTGTTGTTTTTTGTGCTTTCTTCTGTGCAGTGTTCCGAAAAATCCCTTTACGTTACAAAATATACCAAAGCTAACTTTCAAGATCCTCTACGCAGCCTCATACTAATCAAATGATCCAATATGCAATTCTGGAGACATACTAAAGTGTTTCCCTTTATTGTCACATAATACAACCTCTATATGAGAGCACATATCTTCAGAACATAGTTCTTTTCGCATAGAACAATATTACACATACATGAATTCATTAATTGTATTTAACATAAGTCCTTGCATGCTCACAAGGAACGCTTCAGCTTTTCTTATTAAAATGAACCATTCAACTTTATTTGTTGACATTGTTAATCACCTAAACTTTCATTAACAAAGGAAAATCTATTTTCCTTCCTTTCCGACTATTTACTTAATGAAGCCTTTTAGCCCAGTGCATTCTGCATGTTGAAAACACGTTGAATTTCAATCTATATTCCAACGAAAATGTGATTTTGTTGATAAGACGTTAATGTGACGTGTTTTTAACTATTATATTGAACTGCTCTCTAGATTTTCTTTCTAAGTTAATTGCATAAACATTGTGCTTGAAAGCGGATAGAATAAAATTAACTACGTTTTCATGTTACCATTTGAATGTTGGAAGCAGATTGAATTTTAAACTATATTTCAACGAACAATTAAATTTCGTTAATTGGAGCGTTTTCAACTTTCCTTTCCAACTATGACATGGGTTTCGCTTTACACAGTATATGCGTTTTTCCAAGGGAACATATTACACTTATTGAAAAATACAAATTTAATAGCGCATCGATGGTCAAAATGTTAAATAAGGAAAGAAAGAAGGAAAGTATTCTTTATTCTATCTCTTATAAGATGGTGAAACGACACGTCTGGATATGGGGCGACTGCATTCTAGACTGCCTTTTATTATAGATACCGTAAAAGAGTAGTGACTTTTTACCGTAAAAGATGGATCGATGGATGAGGAGGATAAGGCGACGAGCTACGACGAGTGTGGCACGTTCCACTTTCGAACCCTGCAGCAGGCGATTGGATAATTTACTGTTGGAAAATTAATATTGTATATCATGATGAAAGTAACGGACAAAATGTAACTAAATGTTTATACCAATAGAAAACAATAATCCTTTGTTTTGGCCAACTGAACCCGTATCTTCACATCCACTTCTTGATTTTCAACTTGTTTCTTCTCAATGTCGAATAAACCGTTGAACAGGCGGACATTTCGGTGCATTTACAACATTAAAATAACGTTTCGGTACTAACGTTTAATCTACGTATTTTCGACGTGTGTGCTACTTGCGATTTCGTCGGTCCGTAGAATGGATTCACCATCGCTATTCTCGCCCTTCTAACTTTTCACGGGCTGTATTAGACCAAACTATTTTCCTTAGAGTATTTAGAAGTTAGAACTGACATCGGGACATATATGCTACTAGAAAAAGAACAGTGTTACAGTGCTTTCCGGCCATTAAAATTTGAACTTGTGCGCTATTACTGGAGCAAGGAATGAAAATAATATTTTTATTTTTTGCACACGAGTTTTGCTCTGAGTACATTGAGTAGCTTTCTTAGCTTTACTGTGATATACCTCATGAAAACATATTTTGAAAAGAACTTCTTAGAGCTATGCATTGTTCCTCAAGTCTGAAAATTCATCTGAAATCGAGCACTTCTTTGACGTGTTTTGAAAAAAAAAATGTAGCAAAGATTCCCGTAGAAGATATAGCAAAAGCAGAAAGTATTATAATAATATGTTTAATATAAAATTCCCATGCATAGTCAGGCCCGTATTAATGGTGGAGCGGTTGGGATCGCTCCAGGGGCCCGCGACCAAGGGGTCCCCAAAACTTTTTAAAAATTACAACAAAAAAAAACATTACTCCATAAACGTTTTAAAAAATGACATAACTCACTCCTATATAATATAGAGAAATTTTTGAAAATGTTGAGAGAGTGCCCCCATCATAAAGATAACGTAACATTTTTTCATGATGAGCTCCCTAAATTATCCGTAATTATAACATTCTAATAAATAAAAACAATTAAAAGTACTTTAAATTTGTTTCAAAGTTGCTTCCTTACAAAAAGCCTACTCTGTTTTGCCTGTATGCTGGTTGGGGGAGGGGAGGGCGTAAACACTGAGAGTTAACAATAGCGTGTTTACATTTCCATACTTAAAATAGATCTAGCTACTACTACAACAGGTTCTGCTTTCTTTGTTTGCCTGTGTGGGGTAATGCCAAAGACGGATTCGGCATTCGGAGCAGAGTTTTATGGACTGTAATTTATAATTAAAAAGCAAACGAAGAAGGTCCTTCGGAATTCCATAAGAGATGAAGCGTATTTATCAAAGTGGAGCAAATAAGCGAAAGGCACAAGCGACTAGACTGGAGAGAGAATCAAGGAACCAGAGCAACCTGTTAAATTTTATTTCATCTGACGGCGCTAAAACAAAAAATGGATCAACACTTCGAATCAACAAAGACGATAATAAAGATGCTGCGGATGTGTGTTCTGCAGGCTAGTTTTCCATATTGTGAAAATAATTTGATTTCCGTTTTTATTGTTTTATTCCTCAAAACATCGGTTATTTGTTACACATTTTAAGAATATATTTCTGATAGCTATAGTACAGCCAATAATCATTAGAATTAGGAATTTAGATGCTGCACCCAAAATTATAATAATAATAGAATGGCCAAAAATAACTTATAATGCAGACAGAATATAAAATGAAAAATTCCAACTGAATTACAGTTGCATTTTTTTCTCAATACAATAACCTTTTGTACCTTTATTTTTTTATTATTTTTCACCCTTTTCTCCTTTTAAAATTAGTTTAACCTTTGCTTTACGGCACTTTTATTCTAAAAACAATGAATCCGTGAAACTGCGAATATAAGCGGCATGACAAGTGTTATTTATCCAGAACAATTTTCCGGCTGCTATATGGAGATTCTGAGATGATTTGCTAAGCGAATTAGCAGGTAGAAGACTGAGCAGTAGGGCGTTGGCTTAGCATTAGAGAAGTAGCGGGTTCGATTCCAGCTGTCGGCCATTCTGAATGTTTTTCAGTTCTACCGGGCAAATGCCGAAATGGTACCTTAAGCCCTGGTCAATTCCTTTTCTCCATTGTTTCTGCTAGTTATTCCGGCCTGAATCATATGTGCCTAAAGGCCATAAAATATAATCAAAACTTTAAAAAAAGTAGGTAAAAAGGAATTAGTTGATGAATTTTATACTGTACATAGTTACTCTTTCTAAACAACTGATATGAAAAAATGGAGGAGCAGTGTCCTGAGAAGGAAACACAATGGACTGTTTAGATGGATGTTAAAAAAGTGCTGCAGGGTACACTGTAAAAAATAAAACACTTTTTTTTACACTTTTTGAATACCTTTGAGCACTTTCTGGAAACGACTTTAGCTCACTTTCGAACACTTTTATAGTGTTCAAAAGTGAACTAAAGTGCAATGAAAGCGTCTCAAAGGTGTTCAAAAGCTCTTTAAAAGTGTACAAAAGTGTTACCTTAATAGTGCTAAAAATTGCAAACAAAGCGCCCTTAATTTTAATGTTCCAAAAGTGTATTGTGGAAACTAGTTTTCAGTACTTTCAGGAC
>JAGDQP010023317.1:0-10322 GCA_022664845.1 Lepisma saccharinum
AATGTGATGCCACTAGTATTCATCCGCGTGACACCATATCTGGCTCTGAATCAACTGGAGTGAGTATTTTATGAATTATTATAAACATTATGAATAATAATTATTATTTTATGAATTAACAGATTTTCTATCGCTACCTGCCGTGTTGTGCGTATGAATGTGCAAGGGTTTAATTATGTTTTTAAACTGAGTTGTATAGAACGTATAATACTGCTCAGTAGTTTGCTCAAGTTTGAAGTAAATAAAGTAAACCTTATCCATTTTACCTATAGTTAGTAACTTTAATGATCTGAATGTATCCTTGTATAATACGATTCGTTAGCACATAGGACACAAATTCACTTAGTGCCTGCTCCACTGTAACCACTCCATGTTCCTTGCACTCTTCCAAGGAATTTGATACCTTTTATGGTAACATTGCTAACCGAAACATACCGCTACATTGTACCTGTTTTCCAAAGACAGAGCTATCTAAAATGAAAGCCCACGTAATACTGAGTAAACTGTATTTACCAATGCGTCATATAACATCAATTTAGTGCGTTGTTTGCCATGCTAGTATCTAATTTCAGCCGCTAGTGCAAGTTCGGAAATCTTTCTTCGTCCCTACATGTCTGTACCGAATTAAACAAACTAAAGTTTGGCATAGAAACATTTATTACAAAAGAAAGATCATGGTGAAATCGCAGAACATTGATTTATGTAAAAGCTACCACACATCTGACTGTCTTATTGTCGATTAATAGGCATGCGCGCCTTGGTTCAAAGCCCACTACTAAAAATGGCAACTCGACTCAGATATCTGACAATAATTTTAAAATTTTACTTTTCATTTTGCTGTTCTACTTGCATATTCACCTAAAGATTCAATCGAAAGGTGTAACCAAGTCTTCCATGTGATATTCAAAGAAAGAGACGAAGTTATTCATTTCACCCAAAGGGAATTTGTGTTTTCATATGTTCTCACCATCATCGATGACATCTCAAGACACCTTTACCTTCACTCCAAGAAACGCACAAATGTAGGTACAATAAATCGTTCGAATATGAACTTAATTATTAGATTCACTTCATGCATGTAAATGTAGTTACTTACCTAATCGTACTGTTGTGTATACGTTCAACATCCAGTCCACGTAAGTGTCATTTTTCCATTTTCTCCCAGCGCTCAATTCATTTACTGACAGCTTGTTTGCAAGACAAAAAAACATCTGGTTAAAACAAGGATGTTCAGAAATTTTCAAAAAGAAAAGAATGCATCAACCATTTCTCATTAACTAATAAGTTTTAACTTTTAATTTTGAAAATTCTTGTTAAAATATTTCCCGCTTATTCAAAATCATGAATGGACATAGTAAGAAACAAAAAAACATCGCTGTGCGTACTTTCTTTCATTACTTGGAGGTCAAGGACAAGTTATGTCAACACGTTGACCTGAAACGATGCTGCAAGATAAAAGGAATTTTATGGGAAGTGAAAAATGATGCAGTTAAAGCTGTGTGACTTATTTCCAAATTTTAACGATGGAATGTAAAAAGGCATAAACGCCAATTTTGTGAATTGCCAATTCCTTCACTATTCTGTGGTACTGTATACGTAACAGTTGCGGACCCAGGGCTAAGTTTCGGGAAGGTCGATTCTGTTAAAAGTATGAAGGCATTTTTTAAAATAACAATTTGAAGTTATTCTTTTGATTAACAAAGGCCAGAAATTGTAATATTAGGGTTACCATAAGGTAAACAAAAATGTACTTGACATTTTTGATAGTCACAAACAGAAAGGTATACAGAAATGTCACCGTTAGTCCTCAAAGTAATCCCCATCGGAATTCAACACCTTTTACCAACGTTCCTGCAGCTGCGCAATGGGCTAGGGGTTCATGGACACAAAGAAGCACGTGACTGCCTGCCGGAAGTCTGCCTCATTGGCAAAGGGTTCCCTACGAAGGTGGTTGTATAGGGATTCGGAGATGTAATAATCTGTTTCTGGCCACCCGTGCCACATGCGGCCTGGCATTGTCGGCAAGGATCAGTTAGTACACCCTTGAGATTTACCAATGCTGGCTCCTTCTGCTGCAGTGCTTGTTGCACACGTTCCAACTGCTGCGAGTACAGGTCCGTAGTGATGATTTGGCCCGGTGGTAAATGCTAGCAGTGCATCACTTGGCGACTAGTCTACCTACCAACTACAGAGATCTTGCATTGGTGTAGAGATGGTCTTGTGGTGTGAGACACAGGATCCCTCGGTGACAACAAATGTCTGGAACGCTTGGAACTCTCATACAAAACCCATTGTTCGTCTCTGGTGAACACCACTCGAATGAATATAAGTGTGCAACGGTGCCGAGTATTCAACGACAAACACGCTGTGGGTCGTTTGTCCTTCTTGGTTCCCGACAGTGTATGGAGTACCCACTTGCTTAACTTGTACAACCTTCCCTATGCGATGCAGGTGAAGTTTGTCTGTTTATCAGAAACCTGAAAGTGTTCGACAAGCTCAACACACAATTGGCTGCTGTCTCCTATATATCCGCCTTCAGTGTCTGTGGGTGCCCACTCCTGGGTTAATCACACGGGGACAATTCTCCCGAGATGAATTTCTGGAACCAATGACTGGCGGTGCGTTCATTTAGAACATTATCACTCAAAGGTGATTTGAATCGGCTGCGGACAAGATCGCTTTGAAGCAGACAACCCCGAAGGAGCTTCTTCGACACCTCCATTTGTCTCCGCGCCTACTCGTGCTATACGCAAAGTGCATGTCTACATCACAGTCACACTCCCACCCTGATCGCTTTTCCAGAACATGAGACACTTATTTCCGCATCAGTGAACAAATACGTCTTCCCATGCGACGTCAAAATCGGCAAGAACTTTTTTGTTAACTTGTATTAAGTTTGTGTTTCATGTTGGTGGCGCAAGTAATTGTTTAAATTCCATGCTATTTATATAAATTGTCTTTAAGCTAATTTGTTCGTACTTAGCCTGGAAATATTACATTACAAACATGTATCACATATTCGATGGGCTTCACCAATCAACTTGAAGAATTCAGCAAATCGTTAGTTAACTTCTAACGACTGTAGGCCTAATAGAAGATATTAATTACGGGTGTAGTACAATTAGCCACCGTGTAATATGTAAAGAAGGACATTAAGCCACCACGTTTCATCGTAATACAACCATCAATCATGCCACAGAAATGACGAAAATCTTCATCTTCACGGCTGAGGCCCAAAGTTCCCGTATTTTTCTCCACGAACTTTGTGTTAAATGAAGAAAAAAAAAATCGAAGCTGCACTTGTGGACCAAGGACTGTGTGGACACTCTCTCTTGTGTTCCAGTTGAAAATCGGTTACCACAGTATCTGGATCTGGATACAAAGCCATGTTTTGGGTCTTATTAGACGGAAAACTATAAACTGCATTATCTCCCAAATGAATTCTGATAGCGTACTTGAGCAAACAAGCTTGGACACATGAAAAATAGTGGTGTCTAATTGTCCGGGTAGATCATATTTGGTGGTCAATTGTTCTATGGCTAAATGACCTTAATTACACCTTAACGACTATTTAAATTCTTAACGAAGGTTGATGAAACATTCCTACCTAGGCCTACCTTCTCTTATATTCGTGTTGTTGGGGAGCGGACAAAGAGGAAACTGAAATTCGTGGGGCTTTGACATATTTTAAACTTTGCCTCATAATTATAGAGGCCACAGTGGCTAAATCAAGGATGTTCTAATAGAGGATATGCAATTTCGCCAAGAACATGAAGCTAAACGTCACTGCTTAGTTCCGCGCAGTTAGCTCACTTACTCCAATCAAAAACATTGTTTTCGGCTAACAAAGATGGCAGGAAGCTCTATAGCAGTCTGCTAGCCAATCAGGTGCGTGGCCTTGGTCGATGATCAGTTGTTTTTTGGCTTCACTCTTTCGCTGGACATGAGAGAGCTATAAGCGTATCCTCTATCCTTGGGCTAAATGGTATAGCGCTCAGCTGTATCGTCGGTTCGATCCTGCTCATGATGCCATGGGGGCTTTGTGGTGGACAAACACCGTGTGCGTGGGTTTCTTCGGTTTTTTCAGGTTTCCTCCCACTTTCTTTATCCCATCATTATCCATCCCGCCTGAGCCGAAGTTGCCTAAAGTTCTTAAAAATTAAATTCAAATTACAGAGTTTGGACTGGATAATGTGTAATTTTCTTCCAACGCATAGCCTAGTCAATAATATGTTAGTCCTAGACTACTTTACTTCTGAAAATTCACTATTTTGTGCTAAAATTCTAAACCTGTGGTCAATTCCAATGCATTACCTTCTTTTATTAAGTCTAATTCAATATACAGTATAGGTCTCTGTAGTCCGACACAGATCTTTAATCCGACAAGGCCCGGTTCCATGTGTCGGACTACAGAAACTCTACTGCACTTCATGTTTAAGTTACTGGCTTTTTTCCTAGTCAAAATTCAGTAAATTTTGTTTCCCGAAATTTCAATATCAGGTTGTTCATACCATTTCGATCAGTGCCTGTGGAGAAAGTACAACAAATTTGCCTAATTAAAGAATATAGATATAAAGAAAATTAAGAAATCAGAAAAAAAAAGACATGCAAGAGGGTGTGGGCGTGTTGCTCTAATTCTTCTTCACACCATCGATGAAGGCTGACTTTTGATAATGTCAAAAGCATCCTAAAATAATAATTTACAGAAATTCTGGGACTACTTCAAGGACCAGTAGCTTGATGATGTGCGAAGCGAATCCCTGTCTCTTTGTGGAATGTTCATGAGTAATAGTGACTAGCTTCCGCCGAACATATATGATTACAAAGAAAAATGTGAACGTTATAGACGAACTCCAGTATAAAAGTGGCTATTGCTTTGAAAAACTCAAAAATATTTCTTCATTTTGACACTTACGATATGCTAAGGGAGGCAAACGATCTTGCTAGATGGGACTCTGCCCCCTGATTCCCTATGGTTACGGGCCTGCCGATACAAGGATGAACAATGCTCTCGAAGGATGGTATTTCAGATCAATATGGAGCAAATTTTCTGTTCTAACTTATTTTTTTTTAACGCTTGTTATTGCTGTGTTTGATTTATATCTGAATTCTTGAGTATACACATTACATGTTGAAAGTTTCCCCTGTGGGTAAGTGGTAACGCTCGCTGACTTGTAATCAAGGGATTCCGGGTTCGATTCCCGGTGGGGACACAAGTGGTACGGAGCCCATGTTAAACTGTAGGTCCCGTCCTTAGAAGTTTAGCAGCTCATTTAGGACGTCAATAACAATTCAATCAATGAATTACATGTTGTAAATAATATTTATGTTTTTTTTGTTTTTTGTTTGCAAGAATTTAGGCATAAATGTAAAAAAAGCGGATCCCACAGCGATAACCAGCGTAAAAAATAATGATAAAACTTTTGAAAGATACTTTTCTTAATCAATTCGTATTAAAATGTAAAAATATTTTTTTATGCATGACTAAAAATAGAAGCACGTGGCGCGCTCTCATATAGTCACTTTACGCATAAAGAAAATTATATTTTTAATACGAATTGTTTCAGAAAAGTATGTCTTTAGAAATATTTTACCCAAATCCTAAAGTGTTCTGCAACCAGACATACGCCACATCGTTGCAGGCTAGTATTTATGGGTAATATTAAAAAAATGTATTAAAATATAAGTACGGTAACAATAGAATATTGTATTGTCACCCGACTTACGTCGCTGTGTAGATTTTCATCATTGTATGACGTCGAGAAATGAGTTTAATTAACGTTGCAAGATTTGAGGACACCACGAACCATTGTGCACTAAAGGAAAGTCTGTAAATAGTGAGTTAGAACTGAAAGTTTAGTCCATATTGGTTTAGACTGGAAGTGGATTTATCGAGATTAACTGTTCCCTCTGCTCGCTGACCTATGTAATCAATAAATTTTTAATGGTACCGATCAGTCCAGTATCACGTTTAGTAAATGACAAGGTTTTCTTTCGTTTCAACTTTTATCCAATGAACACTCTTCCCTTTTTTACTACTTCTACAGTGGCTCCACCCCCAAATAATACAAGTATGTGAAAATATCCCCTCCCGATCACCCATCTGAAAGAAACACTGGTTCAGAAACTTGTATCTCGAAAGTGAAACTGATTTCAGTCTATATAGATTATTTTATATTGTTTAAGAGTGCTTAATTTCCTCCGAAAGTTTGTGCCCGTAATTTGAAATCACTCTGTATGTACTGACACTCAATATATATATATATATATATATAGGTAAGAGCATTAATTGTGAACATAGATAATTTAAATATGAAGTACGAATTATATTTTAATCCAGTGTTACTGCCATACTCTGGGGGATGCCACCCCAAAATTTTCGAGCGCACCACCCTAACGTTTTTTTTACTAAACAATCGATAGGAATGGTGCAAAACTTCAGTTAAACCTTTCCAATTTTGACTTCACACCCCTCCAACTGAAAATCTTGACTGAATCCCTGTTTGGATCGCTTTACAAGCTTTTTTAGTTCCTAGTGCCATGTATTCAAGGTAAAAGCGATTTGTTATCTGCATCTTGTTAGTGCTATTGTGTATACCCGGAAGTTGATAGTATGTGTGAAATCGTATTCGATAACACATTTTGCACTGTAGTTAAAACAAGCTCGTCAGTCCAAGGAAGTGGTAAGTTTCATTGAATGCAAAAGCAATATTTATTTGTTTAATTCTTTTCATTTTGTTGGTACAACTTTTATTTAATATTGAATTTTGTTTCATTAAAAGTGTTTTAACACAACATTTAAACCCAAGTGAAACTTTTGACGTATTTATAGGTAATAGTTGATGATAAATTTTTCTAAGTCCAAATGTTGACCAATATGCAGGGACTCTGTCAGTCTCCCTCCTCCCCCGCAGTGGAGGAGTATCGCCTCCACAATTTCTTTTTCTGTTAAAAATTGATAGAAATCCTCTAAAACTTTTTTTTTACCCGTCCAAATCCTGGTATTACACCCTCAAACTGAAACTACTGCCAGAACATGGCACAAACAGAGCTGAATATATGACCAGCATTAACACATGCAATATTAATTATAGATACAGTAGCTGATTACCAGGCGTAGCCCGTGTATTTCGAAATACTATAATCTTCTAGAAGGTTCTATAACGTTCTATTCGACTAAACTTGGGCTTCATTGTCATCGGGACTGTCACCAATTAGCTTCGCGAACTCGAAAACTATGGATTTGATTCTCGGTCATTTTGGACGTTTTATTTTTCATTCCTTAATAAACCCTTATATAGTTCAGAATGTCCATTGTAGTTACTTTAAAATGGAATATGTTAGTTAATACAGGGTGCGAATTGGTACTGAGTAGGCGCGCAGATTTTAGTTCTGATGCTGGCCATTTTGACTGAAGTTTCTAGGGATTTCCTTAGTTTTAGCGGGCGAATATCAGAATGCTATCTACCGTAAGGCCTTGACCAATATCAGGATAACTGTTTTGCCGCAGGACGTCGTTTCTGAGATTTGTTACCGCCTTTGGCCATGACTGCCTGTACAGTCCGACATGATTAAATAAAACATTTTTGAAAATACAGAGTGTCCCACTACTTAGAGTATTCCCAGTGGATAGATGGTTTCAGTTGCCGCCTTGTAATAAAAGGGTTCTGGCTTCTTAGTAATATTAAAGAGATATAATTAAGTTGTCGTTGGAAAGGTGATGATGGCTAGACTAGCTCAGAGCCGCCGGAATTGTCGTGATTGGTGCACTTGGTCAGTGTTGTCAACTTTTTAAACCAATAGTTTAAATTGTTTCCATTCCGTTAGACCTATTGGCACCAAACTTGGCATAAAGATTATACGACACAATAGAAAAGTACTATGGGTGCTCTAGTCCCAAGAATGCGATTTGTCAGTGTTGGCAACGTACTTTAAAATTATTTTTTAAAAGTTGCTTTCCATACCCTGAGTTGTAACGCTTGCTACCTTGTAATCAAAAGGGTTCCGGGTTCGATTCCCGGTGGGGACATAAGTAGTTCGGAGTCCACGTAAAACTGTACGCCTTGTCCGTAGGACGTCATCTTCATCCGATGGTGGGAGCCACGGTCGCTCAATGGTAGAGCGTTTACCTATGACGCTTGGGGTCGTAGGTTCGATCTCTGCTCATGCCATGTGGGCTTTATGGTGGACAAACACCGTGAGCGTGGGTTTTCTCGGGGCTCTACCCTTTTCTCCCACTTCCTTCATTCCACCAATCATCTTCACCACCATCGATCCGGACTGAGTTAAAGTTTTCTAAAGGCCTTACTTTAAATTTATATTAATCGGATGGACTGGTCTTCCACCAGGCGCCTCCCCAGGTGGCGGATAGGGGAATGCCGACCAGATATGGTGGGTACCGGAAATATTCCGGGGCGGACCAAAACCAGTACTGCTGCCTTGCAGTTAGTAGAGGGATCTACAAAGGCTAGGGGACGATAACCCCGAACAAAAATATCATGGTGAGGGGAAGCAGCATCACCATTACCACTCTTAGGCTGAAGATGAATGACATCGGCAAGGCTCAGAGATGGACAGAGGGCGACATCTTGAATGTCTACCTTTACTGCGAGGTCGTAGAGCTGACAACTCTACACCGCTAAAACATGTCAAGAAATAGTAACAGATGGTTCATGGATTCTCCTGGGGTAAAATATTCCGGAGGTAAACTAGTCCCTCATTCGGATCTCCGGGCTGGGACTGCTTCAGGGGGCTCTATGAACAGGATTAAGAAAGACCTTAGAATAGGAACGTGGAACGTACGAACATTATACCAAACGGGCGCTCTTCAGGTGGCGGTACACGAGACCGAAAAGTACGAGCTAGACATATTAGCGATACAAGAAGTTCGGTGGGAGGGTCAAGATAGTATCCGACAGGGCAAGTACACTTTCTACTACGGGGGAACACAGTCTCACGATTTCGGAACAGGGTTCCTCATTAAGAATAGTATCCTTCAGGCGGTTCAGAATATAGAGTTCGTAAACGAAAGACTATCGTACGTTACGATACGTACTCGATGGGGCAACACGGTTTTATTAAACGTCTATGCTCCGACCGAGGTGGCTACTGATAACGACAAAGATATATTCTACGATGAGCTAGAAAGGTTGTTTGACCGATTACCGAAGTATAATTCGAAAATTGTGTTGGGTGATTTCAATGCAAAGGTAGGGAGGGAAGAAAAATATAGACCTACTATAGGCAAATACAGTCTTCACGAAAAGACCAACAACAATGGAGAAAGACTGATAACTTTCGCGATTTCGAAAAACTTACTGGTAAAGAGCACGTACTTTGAACACAAAGACATACACAAATACACGTGGGTATCTCCGGACGGCAAAACTCTCAACCAGATCGATCACGTATTAGTAGACAGACGAAGACACACCAACATAATGGACGTTAGGTCGTACAGAGGAGCGGAAGGTGACACCGACCATCAATTAGTGATCACAAAAGTAAGGGAAAAGTTATGCATCGCGAACAGAGAAAGCAAGGGATCAAAACAACTGAAATTCGAAGTGAAACTATTAAATAATCCGAGCATAAGAGCAGATTACCAACTCGAACTCTCAAATAGGTTCGAAATCCTAGCCGACTCGAGTAATAATAATGATGATATTAATAATGAAATTGATGTAAGTAAGATGTGGGAGGCAATTCGTGAAACAATTAAGAGCGCAGCGAAGGAACGCGTAGGTGAGAAGAAACAACAGAAAAACAAACCTTGGTTTGATGAAGAATGCATTAAACTTCATGAGGAACGAAAACAAGCAAGGCAACGATGGCTAAGTAATAAAAGCGAAGCAAATACCAACCACTACAGTAACGCGAAACGAAACGCCACACTAGGGTTCAGAAACAAAAAGCGAGAATATCTGACGCAGAAGATTCAGGAGATTGAAAAAAAAGGAAAGACAAATAACATACGAGATCTATACAAAGGGGTAAACTCGTTAAGAAAAGGTTACCAGCCGAGGTTAGGAATGATTAGAAATGAACGTGGAGATCTTCAGGCGGATCCGACTAAAATTGTCGATGTGTGGAAAAGTTATTTCGACAAACTTCTTAATGTACACAGCGGGGAACAAACAGAGGAATTTGAAATCCATACCGCAGAACCGTGGATTCCCGAACCTAGCGAGATCGAGATCGAAATGTCGGTTAAGAAATTGAAAAATTTCAAATCACCAGGAATAGACAATATTCCAGCCGAATTAATTAAAACAGGAGGAACGGCACTAACCAAGGAACTACATAAATTGATAAGTGCTATA
>JAGDQP010023317.1:10722-29321 GCA_022664845.1 Lepisma saccharinum
AAACGGGACGAGATGACTGGAGAGTGGAGGAGACTGCATAATGAAGAACTCCACGGACTGTACGATTCACCAGATGTTGTAAAAATAATGAAATCGAGACGACTAAGGTGGGCAGGGCATGTAGCTCGGATGGGGGAAAAACGAAGATTATATTCAATCCTGGTTGGAAGGCCCGATGGAAAGAGGCCATTGGGAAGACCGAGACGTCGTTGGGAGGACAATATTAGAAGAGATCTTCGAGAAGTAGGTGTTCGTGACGAAAACTGGCTTGATACTGCCCAGGATAGAATCCAATGGCGAACGTTTGTTACTGCGGCGATGAACTTGCGAGTTCCATAAGCCATAGAGTTAGTTAGTTTAGTTAGAATGCAATGGCAAACCACCATCGGTTCACCATGCCGATTGTCACTATGCCATTGCAAATGGGACTTAGTCGTCTAAGTGATTAGACAATAAATTAAATCAAATCAACACCCTTAAACGTACCGCACTAATCTTGCCATAAGTATTATTCAAAATAACTGAAAAAATATATTCAAGGGTTAGTTGTAAGTTAAGTGCATGCTATTATTGTATTCTTTCTTTTCTTTAAAAAAATACAATATTGGTAATTTAATTTCGTGTAATTTTTCAGCTTTATTTGTTTTTCTTCTTACTGTGAATTTTTTATCATTCATCTTTCTGGAAACTTTCGTATACATTTTAGTATTGTTCTCGTCTAAATATGTTCTCGAACAGAAGATATTTCTCTTTGCCACGTTTCCAAACTCGAAATATGCTATGCTCTGTCCTATGAGTGACAGTGCAAACAGTACAAATAAGATTAAAGTTGCAGTCATCGAGTCTCAGTTTATAGACGTTGATCCTGCGGAAACAAACAATACCCCAGGAAATCCTTTTGAACCGTAAGACGAACAGGACATCGAAATTTCGTAAAATGTACGAAATGCTGTTAGTTTTGGTTACATCGTTGCGTAAACTTCTCAGCCTTCGCATCTTAGAAGGCTATTTTCATTTTATATTTATTGTTTAGTTCATGCATTTTTATGCATTGTTTGTTTGTTTCAGATGCCAACATGTTGTTGTTATGTTCATAAGTCACTCACATGATGTGTTTTAAGTCTTTTATTCTAAGCACAATTTTTCAAGTTTAATAACAAAAAATATACCAAAACTTTGATTTTTCATTATTTTTTATATATAATTATCAAATTTTACTAGAAATGACCCCGTGTGAAGATACAAGCTTTCGGTTGTCATTATTGTAAACATTAATTTGACAAGTTTTGAAAGTGTAAGATGTATATTCAAGTAGGTACATTCGCAAGATGGCCGAACGTCCACTAGCAAAACCCGTCTAATTTGCTTTACACTTGCAAAACCTGTTAAGCAAAAACTAAATTCTTGAAAAATAAAGAAAAAAAAAAGTGGTTTAAGTGAGATTACACGGATTTTAACAGTAAACTCGGGAATTTTTTGCACATTTAAAAACAAAAATAATAAATGATACCTATTATGTGACTCTAGTCTAGTCTAGTGGTTAGAGCGTTGGACTCATGTCCGCGTTTTCCCGGGTTCAATTCCCGGCTGGAGTCCGGGACACTTTTCGGTGTCCACCCAGCGTCGTGAGGCAAACTGGGGGATCACGTGAATAAAGACATGACGACCACTTGGTCTAGAAAGCCCCTGATACGCCTGTTCGTGGTCAAGTTGACGCGCAGTGCTGACCCCACGGCCGTTACTCTGGTGGACGCAGTTCCACTAACCGCGGACAGATGGCGTTGGGTTAGGCTCAGGACCTTTCGGCCTGTAACGCCAGTGGTTATTATTATTTATTATGTGACTCAGCCGTAAAAGGTTTTCTCCAGTTTTCTCCGTTTCGTTTGTGATGCATTTAACAGGTTTTTGCAAGTGGATGACTCAAATGCAACCTGCATATAGTAGTTTTGAGTTCATCCTTTTTAATGCGACTCTAGCCCTCCTCTTCGTAGAATTTAGCCTCAATACGGCCCACTAACAAAAAAGTTTGGAGACCTTTGCCGTATACGATTAATTTTTACAATATTACTTCAAAATGTTTTGAAAATATTTGCCTGCTGTGTCTGTTATTTAGGAATGAAAAATGAAAAACCTTCCAGAACTTTTTCTAAATAAAAAAATCACAGCCATATTCAATCCACTAGTGGATGAGGCGTCTCCTCGAAGGGATGAGTTGGCCTACTGCTCCCACGCTGACCAGACGGGTTGAGAGAGGAGAGCCGAAGCTCTCACTGTGATCGATACTGTCTTTTATTCACA
This sequence comes from Lepisma saccharinum, assembly GCA_022664845.1. Lineage (NCBI taxonomy): Eukaryota > Metazoa > Arthropoda > Insecta > Zygentoma > Lepismatidae > Lepisma > Lepisma saccharinum. Next base: position 13,021 of record JAGDQP010023317.1, read on the forward strand.
GCAGCTCCCCAATTGTCCTCACGATGCTGGGTCAACACCGAAATTTTTGAGTCTCCACCGGGAATCGAACCCGGGACCGCTCGCACTGAAGTCGAGCACGCTACCGACTAGGCTACGCTCTTTTCCTAAATATATTATGATTATATTTTCTTAACCATGTAAATAACAGTTTATAAAAGTATACAACTGTTCTTTAAAAATAATCTTGACATGTTCTAGAAGCATGGTTTGGATATATAGAAAATATGTTAAAAATGAATCAGTACCGCCGTCAGGATAGGGGAAATGAGCCCCTTGCTCCGGGCCTGTGGGTACCCCACGCTTTAGATAAATCGCTGTAATTTAGACAGAAAATAATGTTCCTAATTAAAAAAAAAACTAAAATGCAAAAATAAATAATTTAATCAACCAGCCGCAAAAATGATCTAACGAACATCTAAATTTTGTTAGAAAAATTGAGAAACAAGGATATGAAGTCTTTGTTTCAAGGTTTCTAAATTAATTGTATTGTCAGTGAAGACAGACGTAAATATACAGGAATTGTATTTTTTTTACACTAAAGAACGTAAATATAAGGTTCAGAGAAACATCGAATATCTTGTGTACTGTTAGGACGACGAACCAATACGTAGGATCAAGTTACAACACAATTCTAGTAACCTTATTTTTTTTAAAAAGTCAACTTGTCTACTACGAGGGTGGCTTTCGAAAGATATTTGCCCGGGTAACCGCATATCCTAGGAGCGATTGTGAAATGAATCCTTTATGAAAACAGGATTAATTTTTAAACAGTATTTTAAAAATATTTGTCTTCTGTGTGGAGAATGAATGAGGATGTTGTGCTAAAAAAAAAAAAAAGAAAAAAAAGTTGACTAGCACAAAATAGAAAGGCCAACAAGTAATTTGAATATCCTTCTTTCCTTCGAGTATTTACTTTACAAGCACCCGTTTCGTCACCTCCTATACATAATATATAGGTCGTTAAGCGTTTGAGGTTTTGAATTCCTAAATCGTTGTTGATAGCACAGAAAGATATACGCAATTATACAGGGTGTTTCCAAACCTTTGTTCATAAATAAAGAAGAATATGGTTTTCAAGATACAGTGTTTCAAACTTTGAGCCTGGAAAAATTATTAAAATGGTAAATATAATAAAATTTTCTGGATAAACCAGAAACAACGCAGGAAAGCTAAACATCTATTGGTAGATGTCGATGTGTGTCAATGGAGCGTATTTATTAAGCTACAACGTGGGTTGATTAGGATGGCAGTATTACCAATGTAGAATAAAGTTACATTTTTTAAATGGCTCCACATCAGCATTTTCAGTTATTTGGTATCCAATAGACATGGTAAACAAAAATTACGTGAAAAGACAGAAGGCAGTGTTGCAAAGTGTGGTGATTAAACGAGAGGAAAGATTACAAAACAGTGTCAAGGACATTCATTGCTGGTGCTCAATAGACAATTTGTTAATAATATTTCCCATAGTTTGCAACACTGCCTTTTGTACTTCACATAATTTGTTTACCATCACTATTGCATACCAAATATTTTAAAAAAATACTGTTTAGGTGTCTGTTGAAAGAATATAATTTTATACCAAATTGACAACACTTGCCATAATAATCCCACGTTGGAGCTTATTGAGTTCGCTCAATTGCCACACAGCGACATCTACCAATAGATTATTCAAACTGTGCTGGTCTATCGACAAAATGTCATTATATTTACCAATTGAAAGAATTTTATCAGACTCGAAGTTTGAAGCCATGTATCCTGAAATCGACGCATTTTTCGGATCATGTTTACAAAACATTTTTTGATTAGGTTTGAGCTCTAGAATATGATAAACATCGCGAATTTTGGACTCATGAATGGACAATATTTCGAGTCACTGCCCATTGTATTTCGCAGTAATTTGTGAGCACCAGGGAACTTTGTTCGAAAATTTCTGAAACTTACTATTAGATTTGAAATATTATGATTTTTATTTTAGTGGGGCGGGCGAAAGGAGGCCTCAGCGTTTACCTCAGCGTGGCCGAGAGATAAACACTATCACTTTCTGTACATATGGTCAGGGGTTCAATTCTTGCTGGGGTTCAGTTGAACTTAGTTGTTCGGTGTCCACTTAACTGAAAACTGTAGGTCCCGTCCTTAGAAGCTCAGCAGCTCGTTTAGGACATTAATGGGAATCAATTTGCTTGAGTTGAATTAATTGAAGGCCATTACGTGGATGAGATCGAGATAAGGTAGAGGAAAGGATGCGGGTAGGAGGTAGCCAGGTCCGAAGTTGGACGTAACATGCCGGTGACTAAGGAAAACCTTGGAAAAATATAATATAAGAAGCTCGACCCCTGGTATCGTACTCAGGACCTTGCGAATATGAGGCTGATGCTCTACGAACTGAGCTACGGTCACTAGTTAAAATTTTCTTGAGGTCATTTTAAACGACATTACTGACAATGCATGGTACTGGGGGGAGCACTTGCTCTCCCCCTTCGTGTGCATTAAAATGAATTCAAAATCAAAATTCTTAAGGAAAATATTATATGAAGAATCTTTTTGTTCTAGGTTAGGTTAAGTCAGGTTGGGTTCGAGCCTTTATTTCATATTTTGCCAGGCATTGTATAGAATGCAAGATTTCATACATTGCTGGTTAAATAACGTATATAGCACAACATATGGTCATCATCAGTGTTCTGCCGAAAGCGGCAGGTTCTTCAATACAAGCTAAACCCTCTCTATTCATCCCAATCTTGCTATTTTCTTTTTATCTCAACACACGATTTATCTTCCTTAATATTGTCAAGGAGTTGGATTCTTCTTCTTTTTCCCTGAACCATACCTTCAATTCCATCCCACAGTATACAATGTCTGCGTACTCAATGTCCTAATCAGTCTCTTTTCTGTTCTGTCTCCAGGATTCTTCTCCTCTCACCTACTATCATCAGCACTTCTTAATTTCTTTTCTTCTTTATCCAACTGATTTTTTTATTCTTCTCCATGTCTACATTTCAAAGGGTTCCAATTTTCTTTCTTGACCCTTTCGTAGAGTCCACATTGCCATATACACTGTACAGCACAATACTCCATACAGTACATTTAATTAATCTCTTTGTTCATCAATTCACAGAAGATCTTCTTAATGAATGCTTGTTTCGCCATCGCTGTTCTTCTCTTGATCTCTTTTTCACATATCATATATCCTCACGTAGAATACAATCCAAATACTTGAAGCTGTCCTACTTTTTCTCTTCCAGTCTTAATGTTTCCTATGGTTCAACTTGTTCCAAATTACTATCCATTTCGTTTTATTTATTTTTATTTCATGTTCCTCACAGTTTTCATACACCATTTTCTAGTATCTTGTTAAGTGATGTTTAATTTTCTGCATGAAGAACCATGCCATCCACAAATCTAAAGCATTTGATTTTTCTTTTCCTCCGATTGTAACGTCTCCCTTGCTTTCGAAGAATTTTACAACCTCTTCTAGATATTTATTAAATGAAGTGGGTGAGAGACAACAACCCTAACACCTCGATCAATTGCTGTTCGCTCTGAAAAGTTCACACTTACTTTTATTATCTGATTTAGGTACGTACAAGGTCCTCAGTAAATGTTCTATCTTTCCATTCCATACTTCCACTCTTCAATATTTACATTAAGATTTTCTAGTTGACTTAATCGAATGCCTTTTCAAAATCAACAAATGCTATTTATGTTACACAAAATATTAATATCTTGTTTCGTGTTATATATAAAAGACTCGCTTTGCTTGGCTGGGGGCTCTGAACTTCGGAAGTTTTGGGAGGCTGCGCCCGCTTTGTTGTAACCAGACACTCCGCGAGGCTGCCTGCACCCCCATAGCGGAGGTTTGCCCCATTTATTGTAACCTACTTGTGATGGTACACATGCATACCTAATTTCGTTTCTCTCGCTTCAGTGGTTTGAAAAATTGGGTTTTTGAGCGGCCATTTTGAATCCAAGATGGCGACTTTTTAAACATTTTCCTAAACTACTCTTGATAATACACTTTTACACAAAATTTCATTTCCCTAGCTTAAATGTTGTAGAAAATTGATTTTGGAGGTTCACCATTTTGGATTCAAGATGGCGTCTTTGGAAACATTTGGTAATGTTTTCGTAAGCTAATAGTGATAATGTACCTTCATACCAATCAGTAGCCCCAGCAGTTTAGGCTGTGTAATCTATACAACAATGGGGTTTGGCGGCCATTTTGGATCCAAGATGGCGACTTTTTCTAAATTTGGATTTTTTCCTTTACCTACTCTTGGTCATACACCTTCATGCCAAATTTGGTGTTTCTAGCTTCAGTAGTTTGGCCTGGGAATTTTGATCAGTCAGTGAGTCAGTCAGTGACATGGGATTATGTAGTATGTGGTGGTGAAGGAAGGATGAACTCGAATCTTTTATTATTACTAAATTATTATTATTGCAAAACGATATCAACATTGTCAAGATAAATAAAATGAAAATTAACATTGAGAAAATAATATTCATCAGCTACACCAATAACAGTCAATATTATTCAAGTAGATATAACAAAGATAATGTAAATATAGATAAAGTCAGTGAAATGAGGGATCTTTCTGTTATGTTTGATAATAATGTAATTTTAACAAACAGAAAAAAGTGTCTCCGAGACCAGAAAAATTTGTAGGTTTTATATTTGATCAATGGAGAGAATTCTCTACACTTAGTACTTTGATCATACTGTATAAAGTCTTAGTTAGACCTAAATTAGAATACGTATCTAGAGTATGGAATGATTTACCAAAAAGTTTTTCTAACAACTTAGAAGCCACCTAAAAAATGTTTTTTAAATTTACTATGTTGCGAATTTAACCTACCATATTTTGAATATGATTACAATTATTGGTGTGCGTTTTTTTAAGTTACAACAAAGAAAGAATTACATCGACAACGAGTTTTTACGTAAGGTTTTGAATAATCAAATACAATCATTATATTCTGGAGAAGCTTAATTGGACAGTGCCTTTGTACAATACGAGGAAAAATCATGTTTTGATGTATTTTTGTCCTTGAGATTCATAAAATTCAGTCTGCAAGAACTAGTCTGTCGCACCTAAATAATGGAAGGTTGGGGTAACGCATTAATTTTACTAAACAAACAACGAGGAGTCCAAAATTCTTATCCATTCTTTCCTTCAATGTGTCGTTTAGCTTCCAGAGAGAGAGAAAAAAAGTTTAAAAAAATATATTCAAGAGGGGGAGGAGAACATGTGCTATGGCACTAATTTCTTGTAATTCAAGAACGAAATGGTTCGTGGTGTCCTCAAATCTTGCAACGTTAATTTAACTAATTTCCCAATGTCATACGATGATGAAATTTTCCACAGCGATGTAAGTCGGGTGACAATACAATATTCCGTTGTTACTTTCATATATTTCTATAGATTTTAAAAGCATATTTTAATATTTTTAATATGGTTTTCTTTATCCTAAAATAGATACTAGCCTGCAACGATGTTGCGTTTGACTGGTTGTAGAACACTTTAGGATTTCGGTCACAAAACATTAGCTTCAGAAAATGTATCCGAACACCGAAATAACTCGGAAAAAACAATAAAAAAACTTATTAAAGACATTAAACAAGTCTAGTGGTTAGAGCGTTGGACTCATGTCCGCGTGGTCCCTGGTTCAGTTCCCGGAAGTAGTCCCACTTTTCGGCGTCCACACAGCGTCGTGAGGCAAACTGGAGAGTCACGTGAATAAAGACGTGACGAAAGTCCCTGATACGCCTGTTCGTGGTCAAGGTGACGCGCGTTGCTGACTCCACGGCCGTCAATCGGGTGGACGCAGTTCCACCAACCGCCGACAGATGGCCTTGAGGCAGGCTCAGGACCTTTCGTTATGTAACGGCAGTGGTGATTATTATAACATTGTAAATAAAAAAAATCGGATTTTTCACTACCAAAGGAAGCCATTAGTATTAATAAAGTTTTCTGTCAAACAAAATTAATTTGACGGGTTATATTTTTTCGCTTATTATATAAACCACGAAGTATGACTCCTAAAGTTCACTTTGTTTGATAAAATAACTGTAATATAACTCCTTTTTCTGTATTGAAAAACATGATTTTTGACTTATTTCCTTTTATTGCACACCTACCGGGCCATTTTTTAATCTTTCCGGGAATATAAGACTTTTTCATATGCTTTTACTATTATCAGGAACTTCTCGGCGTCATATTCTTAGTGCTCTAGGGGTAAAAAAAAAACACGTTCCATGTCACCCCTAAAAGAAACACTGTTCAGGCTCCGAAAACTGTAAAGAAAGAGTTAAATATCCTGCTTTGCCCTCCGGGTCATCGGGTCAAAATTGGGTCAGGCCGGGTCCTAAGTATTCACCCGCGGACCCGGTCCAAAAGTTTACTCAAATGAGCCAATTGAGCGGGTGGTCTGTTTCAGCTCTGGTTTGTAACGTCTTTAGAATACATGGTTTAATTATCTTAAGACTTAAAGAAATATTTATTTACAAGTTTTATGAGGAAAAAAGTCATTATTTATTACCAACCACAAAGACGACAGGGATAAATAGAGTAATCTTGTACAAAGTTTGTATTATGATTAATTGAAAGATATAAATTTATCTCTCTCTCTCTCCCTTTTCTTGAGATTAGGACAGTGGCTGTGATTCATAATAGATCAACATTTGAAGAACATAAAAGTGTATTTACTTAGCTCCGATTAAAACGAGATAACTTGAAGTTTGCTGATTGATTGTTTAACTCAGAGACAGATTTCCTTATATACAGGGTGTTTCCAAATCCTTTTACACAAACGATCATATTCTAGAAATCAAACCTAATCAGAAAGGGCTTTGTAAACATGATCCGAAAAATTCATTGATTTCAGGATACAGGGTTACAAACTTTGAGTCAGAGAAAATTATTACAATGGGTACATATAATAAAATTTTATCGATAGACCAGAATAATACAGAAAAACGAAAATATGTTGATAGATGTCGATGTGTATCAATAGAGCGGACTTAATAAGCAACAATGGGGGATTATTAGGGCAACAGTGTTGTCAACTTGGTATAAAGTGATATTTTTTCAAAAGACACCTTAACAGTATTTTTATTTTAATACTTGGTATCCAATAGTGATGGTGATGGTAAACAAATTATGTGAAGTACAGAAGGCAGTGTTGCAAACTATGGAAAAGATTATAAACAAATTGTTTATTGAGCACCAGCAAGGAATATCCTTGACACCATTTCGCGATCTTTCCTCTCGTTTAATCACCACACTTTGCAACACTGGCTTCTGTGTTTCACATATTTTGTTTTCATTCACTATTGAATATCAAATATCTTAAAATGCTGATGTGGAGCCATTTTTTTAAAAAAAAATGTAGCTTGATACCAGGTTAGCAACACTGCCATCCTTATAACCCACGTTGTAGCTTATTAAATACGCTCTATTGACACACATCGACATCTACCAATAGATTTCTGGCTTTTCTGCGTTGTTTCTGGTTTATACAGAACATTTTATTTCTACCATTTTAATAATATTGTCAGGCACAAAGTTTGAAACACTGTATCTTGAAAACAATGCGTTTTCCCGACCATATTATTCTTTTATGGGCAAGGGTTTTCGAATGTTGTGAAATAAGAACCTCGATAATTCGAATTTTTGTTGTTTTCTCGACGTTTCTTTGAACCTCCAGAAGTCGAAACATTTGCTACAGAACCTCTACAAGTCGAAGTTACAGTATCAATACAAGTATACAATACAGTTACAGTATTTTCAGTCGGGCAAACCTTTATAAGTCGAAGTTTAGGGAGTTGAACGATCTGATCCGAGCCTCCTCACTGACGTCACTGATAACAACCGAGTGTCGATTTTTTTTAGAAAAATAGGATCATTGCATATCAAGTTCTCTAATTTTAGAAAAGTGACCTCACCAACACCGATTTTGACGAAACTATCTTTGTTTGCTTAATCTTACATGACTCAAATTAATTTTTTTTGTAAAGTTGAAGATTATTCAGTGTAATACTTGCAGAGAGATACACTTTTTGTTTGATACAACACTGCGACCATATACAGTATCCATCTGAAATTGTCACAACTTCGAGTCAAAATATGTCCTCCCTCGTTTGAGCAAGAGAAATTAAACTTAGCAATTGTATGCAACTTATTCTGGCCTATTCGGTAAAACTAACGAGGATTTTTATTTTTTATCAGTGGCGTGTATAAAGCATCGCAAAGTGGGACGAAAAAACGAACTCACTATTTTTTTTTTTTCAAAGTTTAGCCTTATGTGGCTATTGTAATAATGAAGCTACGCGTGTAAAATTTCGTCCATTATTTAGTGACATAACCTTGTTCTCAAATATATACGATTTCAGCTTATAAACCTGTCTCGTTACTTTATAATTTTAATTGAAATTTTAGAATTTGGTGAAAAACGTGAAACTGGGATATTTTTAACAAGTTTTTGCAAAAAAAAAGTTACCTGTAATCATTTTCAAACCAACGTTATTAGGAAGAGCATATGTTCAGCTTTTTTTTTAAAAAAAAAAGATTTTGTTTTTCAACGCGAGAGGGGCGAGGGGGTAAACAACCCCCCAAAATAAGGATCAAAATGAAAGTCATTGGGTCAGTCAGACTATCTGAAATCGGTCAGCCTGGTTACCTGACCTCTTTTTTTTTTTAAAAAAAAAAAAATACTTTTTAATATATATACGCCTTATATAAAAATAGTACGGAAGGAGTTGCATTTGAAAGTTGATTTTTAGTACACTACTCCATACTAAGGACTATTGAAGGTTGACAGAATATGACGGCTGATGTATGATCCCTTATAAATTCTTATATTTGTATACTTTCTCCCTCCAGAAACATTGAGCTTCCAATTTTCATAAAATATGAATTTTTGGAATTTTAAAAATTCATAAAAAAATAAGGGATCATTCATCAGTCTTCATATTCTGCCAACTTTTAATATACTTTAATATGTAATAGCATACAAAAAAAATCAACTTTGAAATTCAACTACTTCCGTGCAAAACAGCGCCCTGAAAACAGATTTTTTATATTCCAACAATCAAATTTGGATACATTTTGACCAGTTAGATTTTGTTTTAAGTTTTTCATACAGTGAACTAAAATTATCAGGCGTACTTTAACTGAAATAACGGATTTTATTAGAATATTCTACGACAACCAGTCCGCAGATGTTTCATTTGCCCTTAACGTCTGCAAATACAAATTTTTGGTATGCACCGCAATACAAAAATGCCTTCCATCATTTTGAACTGGCCGATTTCAGATGGTCTGACTCACTCAAAAGATCCTTGACTTTGACTGCTATCTTCTGGGACTGTTTTCTCGTGTTGAAAAACAAAATGAACTTCCTTAGGAAGCTAAACATATGCTATTCCTAATGACGTTGGTTCGAAAGTAATTGGAGGTGAGTTGTTTTTTTGCAAAAGCTTGTTGAAAATACCCCAGTTTCACGTTTTTCACAAAATTCAAAAAAGTTAAAGTTAAATTATAAAGTAACGAGATAAGCTTATAAGTTGAAATCATATATATATATAAGAACAAGGTTAAACTTCATTATTACGTAAGCCACATCAGGCTAAACTTTGAATATTTAGTTCATTTTTTCTTCCCACTTTGCGACGCTTTCCATACGCGACTCACGAAAAATAAAAATTCTCGTTAATTTTACTGAATATATTAGTTTTACTGACTATAGACCGGAATAAGTTCCATACAATTCCTAAGTTTTATTTATCTTGCTCAAATAAGGGAGGACATATTTTTACTCGAAACTGCGACAATTTCAGATGGATGCTGTGTATGGTCGCAGAGTGGTATCAGACAGAAACCTATATCTCCACAAGTATTCCACTGAATAATCTTCAACTTTACACAAATTAGTTTGAGTCATGTAAGATTAAGCACACAAAAGTTTCGTCAAATTCGGTGTTGGTGAGTTGGGATACTTTCCTAAAATTAGATCACTTAGCCCTAACATGGAATGATCCAATAGCGCATGTTGTCAGATGGAGAAAAATTCCCCGGAAAACGGGAAAATCTGGGCCACGTGAAGGGTAAAAGGGAAAAAACATGTCAATGAACCCCCAGCGAGAATTGAACCCCTGACCACATGCACAAAAAGTGAGCTCGTTTATCTCTTGGCCACCCCGAGGTCAGCTCAAGAAAACGTTAAGCCTCCTTACGCCCGCCCCGTTAAAAAAAATATATTTAAAAAAAAAAATCTAATAGTAAGCATAAGAAATTTTCGAACATAGTTCCCTGGTACTACAAATTGCTATGCAATACAATGGGCAGCAACTCGAGATATTGTCCACTGATTAGCAGTAAGTCTTCAATTATATTATGACGTCATCATCTTTGATAATGTGTTACTGAATTACCCAGTGTTGTGTAAGTATTATGGTGAGTCTAGATTAGGCCAAATGTGTATGCGTGTACATGTTGGTGAGGACTGTCTTAGAACGGCGAAATCATCCGTCGTTTCTTTGCTACTCCGAACTTTGTAAACAGAAAACGAGACAAAGAGAATACATACGCATCAATACTTACTACAGAAATTAGTATATTTGTTGGCACAATGAACTACAGTACGTTAAAACATATAGAAGCATCTAAAACACCCGAAATGATATAAATGCTGTCACAATTATTTTGCAGTGTTTCTGTTATCACTGTTCACAGCGTTGCCAGATACCGAAAACTAATATTAATTTCATTGGCTTTATGGCACAAATCTCGAAATTCTGTGTTGGTAAACGTCAAAATCGCAAACATAGGTTTATCAAAAGTGTCATTATACATGTTGGCAAAACAGATGTTTTTCAAACATATTGCAGCAAAAGTTTGAAACAATACTGGAATATAATTATATTGTGCACTATATATAGTATTTTAAAATATATACATATCATTGATGGAAATATTTACAAAACTACCCTCTGACGTTAAAATTTTTACTAGCATGAAAGAAAATATATATATAAAAAAAATTTCTATCATTTTTCAGAAAAGAAACTGTTTCTAAAATGTATTGATAATATTTCATGCTCTGTGAGTACATCTCATGACCTCTATCTAAATGCGATACAGGAATGACTGCTGCCATTGAAAATGTCATGATGATATGAAGCCAGGGCGGGGGGGGGGAGAAAACAGTTAATCTCGTTTGTTCACTTCCAGTCGAAACCAATATGGACATTTTTTTTCGGTTTTAACTCAGTTTTTACGCTTGCTATCGCTGTGCAGTCCGTTTCTTTATGTCTTAATTCTTGAAAAAAAAAAAAAATACTAAAATATTTTTTTGCAGAATTTACTATTATATGCAGAGTAGAGCATACTACAGTAGCATATTATATGCTACTATCATGCGAATAACTCAGGAATTAAGATTTAAATCAATAAACTGAGCAATCAATTAAGATAAATCAATTAAGATTTAAATCAATAAAGATCACAGCAATAAGAAGCGTATAAAACTGAGTTAGAACTGAAAATTTAATCCACATTTGGATTAGACTGGAAGTGGGAAAACGAGTCTGGCGTCTATCTTTCGACACTAAGCAGTTACTTCTGTCGTGTGGGCGTAAGCCGATTTTATTAACTTGGTATTTTATGTGTTTAAGAAAATAAGAAAAGGTAATACTTGGTTAGTTGGTTCGATTCGCCTAGTCTTTTTTCTCTTTTGTGCACGTAATTATGTTCTGGGTAGTTCGTATAATAGTATACCCTACTCTGCATATAATAGAAAATACTGTAAACATAATTTACTTTTTGCAAGGTTGCACACGATATCAAGCGTAAAAAAACTTGCTAAAAACCGAAATTTTGTTCCATATCGGTTTAGACTGGAAGTGGACAAAAGAAGTTTCTCTCCGCTGCCTGGCTTCATATATTCATGAAATTTTCAATGGCAACAGTTAGTCCAGTATCGCTTTTAGATAGAGGTCATTGATACAAACAATGAACTTAATTATAGTATTTGGCAACCTATGAACAATGTTAGCAGTAATATTGCAAATCGATTTAGAGGGCACATAAAAATCATTCCAAATCTTTTAGGTATATCTTCTCTTGTGCGTTTTCAAACCTTCGTAGTGTATTGTGCCATCAAATATAGTAATTTCTGCAGTAAGTAATTAACCGAAATACATTAGCTTTGTTTTCTTTTCTATTTTCAAAACTCCGAATAGAAAAGAAGTGACCGATGATTTCGCCGTTTTGTGACGGTCATCACCAACATGTGCAAGTTCAGCAATTTGGCCTAATCTGGACTCACCCTTAGGGAACTATGTTGGAAAATTTCTGGTGGTTTTAGATTTTGAAATATTGTTTTTAAAAAAATATTATAAAGTGGGACGGGCGCAAGGAGGCTTCATTAACTATATGCTCGTCCCTTTAGTAGTGTGAGTAAGAATAGCATCAAACTAAATTTTCCTTAGAAACACACTTTGGGTATGCATATTTTTAGACTATCTTTTGAAGTTAAAACGAATCCATATTCCTTGGTTTTTGCTTCCTTTTTTTTTTTTTGCCAATTATTTATTGAGATTGCTGCATTTTATTCCCATACGCAGTTTCTATAAATAGTATGTTGTTCCACTTCTTCATTACACCGTATTATTGTTATCTCTTCATGCAGAAGACTTGCTCCCTACCCCCCAATTATTAACCCTATGCACGCTAATGATATAGGCATAGAAGTTGAATTCGAACCTAAAATAAAAACCAATGACAACTGCATTGCTTTGCTTGTGAGGTTCTCAAAATAAACCAATTATTAGTTAACCTATATCAACTAAAAAATTTTGCGAAGAGTGGAATGATTCCCCCCCCCCCCCCCCTCCAAAGAATATACATTACGTGCAGACAGGCACGTACCTAGAAGTTTGTTTCAGGGAGCTCCAGCCCCTTCGAGGTTTGTATGGGTGTGAAATTTACGTAAAATGCATATAATTTTGCAAAAAAAAAAAAAAAAAAAAAGATTAAGTTTACCCCAAAATATGAATTTTCTTGAGTCCTCTCCCCCTCTCTGCGAATGTACCTGCATGCAGAGAAGATAATCATGGCGTCTGGATAGGTTAATTGGTACAACAGCTGACCGACAGTCTGCTGACCATGGTTCGGTGCTCCCTCCCCTTTAGGCCAATAACAATTTTTCAATCGGAATCTGAATTTTTCTGTTTTCGGGAATATTACGTTTCTATTCTAATTTATATAATTTCGACAATACTAACTGTTCTCATGGTTAGTACTGTGAGCTAAATAATGTACTCGTCTATGCAGAGGGCCTTATACTAGTATAAATTCTTTCCAGGCACCTTTCATCTTAGCATTGGGTGAATTTGCAATGAAATTAGTACAATAATGGTAACTTGGTACTTGTAACTTCGGTTGGTAAAATGGTAATGCTCATTACTTTTTAATTATCGTTACCTGGTGGGAACACGAAAGTAATTAGGAACAACTTTAAACTGTAGATCCCGTCCTTTAAAGACGCAATCTTCATCCAATGAAAGACAATGCCAAACCACTGTCGGTTCACTTTGCACACGGACCTTCGGGTCATAGACCGACTGCGAGTAGAACACTTATCAGCATCATCAATGTGTGTGTTTGTGTCAACAGAGGATGGGACACAGTTCCAGTTGTAATGGTGGGGAGTGCTTGAAGCTCCTAGCGAAATAGATAAATCAGCCACCGTGGTCTGGAGTAATGGTCGCGAGGTTCGGATCGGAACTGAGGAGGCACGCAGGTTCGAGCATTGCTGCCGGCCATTTCTGACTGAGATATTACAGGATTTCCTTCAGTGTCACCAGGCGAATGCTGGGATATCACAGACTAATCCCCCGGACGCTACCTTCCCCCTTTCTAGCTATGTATCAGGGTTTCTGTCAAGATTTTCAATTTGGGGGTTGTAAAGTGAAAATGGGGAAGGTTTCTATAGATATTTAAGTGTATGCTCGATTATTTGGAGGGGTGATACCCCCCATTGTGGGGAGTGTGGCAGAATCCCTGCTAAGTATTAAATCAATTCGATGCGAAGACAGATGAACTACAGTTTCTAGAAACTTATTGTAAACAAAATATGTTAAAATGTAAAACAAGTGTATTATTTCCTCACTATATTATTTTTTTTCCTAAGAACAGAATAAAACTCGCAAATTCGATTTTGTCTTATAAAACAACAGAGCAATACTGATAGGACATTCATTGATTTTCCTCGTGCATAGTTATTTATAATTTATCTTTGACTTTCTTTCTTTTCTCTCCTCTTTACAGGTATAGCTCAACTTCTGCTAGTAGCACAAATAGGCCAGCTTCTTTTCCGCGGTTGGTTTCTACCGTATGTGACGTAATGTTTCTTCTCGTCAGCGCAGGTAGGGGGAAAAGAGACTTGTCGCAGAGTCCGTTAAGTGTCGACACAACTTGCATTTTGCTTGCGCATTTAGCTCGTTAGAGTTACTTTGCGAGAAGAAATCCTACTTACTCTCTACTCCATTTGCCGTATTAATTCGCGTTGAAGTGGTTTAACAAGACCTCCGGTTAAAACAAAAATAAAACAGCAACGCTGTTGAACTTTGGAGTTTGAAGCGATATTGAAATAATCTGTGCCACTTCGACGGTAAGAACATTTTATTTTATCAAGTTGAAAGTTCACAGTGTATTTTCTGACCGTTACATAAACATTGATATTCTGACGTTTCAGTTTCTTCTTCTTCTTCTTCTTCTTGAAAAAATCTTGGCACATAATTCAGTTTTGGAAAAATACTTCTTTTGTGATGAATGAACAGGCGTCACAGAAAAATAACCGAGCAGCTAGGCCTAATTCGAGAAAGGATTCAGAGAGTAGTTGCTCAACCGTACAGAGGAGGGTCTCTTTAGTAATTAGGAGGACCCCCTCTCTTGAATCCCTGCATGTGTGATATGTGTGACTGCATGTGAATCTCCGGGTGTGTGCTCAATTTTCGCGTAGGACGGCAGGATGGGTGATTACAACGTGGTCTCCACCTCTGAAAAGGATCCTCTAAGCACTCCTATCATCGAGAACGGCTCAACGCCAGCGACTACAACACCGGCATCAGAGCTTGAACCCAGTACCATCATCCAGAACGGATTCTCAACAATGGTTACAGCTACACCGCCAGCAACAATAAAACAAGATAAACACAAAGTCTATAAAATAAGATGGGTCATTCTTTGTTTATTTGTGATGTATTCCATGTCCAATGCTGTGCAATGGATCCAATATTCTATTATCGCGAATATTGTGATGAAGTATTATAACATTTCTAGCTATGCTGTGGACTGGACATCCATGATATACATGATCTCGTATATTCCTCTCATATTTCCTGCTTCGTGGCTCTTGAATAAATTGGTAAGTACTTTTTATATTGCATCTGCATGCTCTGTTTTATAGTGATTAGGTAAATAAACATTTTTTAAAAAGAAATGAGTAACTATTAAACATCGGAAAATAAAACAAAAACTCCAGAGACTGCGCAATGCTGATGATAATGATGATATGTGCTCTTCCCAGAAGGAAGGTCTTGGACAAGGTAAACCGATTGTGGTTTTTGCAATATCTTCCATCGGATGAAGATGACGTCCTAAAGATGGGACCTACAGTTTACCATGGGCTCCGAAAAACTTGTGTTCCTACCGGAAATTGAACCCGGGACCCCTTGATTGCAAGGCAGCGAGCGTTACCACTCACCCAAAAGGTACACAACAAAAAAACTATAAAGCTTATTTATTATTATTATTTTTTCTACATAAACCGGTTCTGTTCCTCTTCAAATTTTTTTCTCAGGATCTATTGTTTGGAAAGTAATTAATACAGCAGAAAATTTACGCGAATACAAGTTTAAGATGATTTTGCAATAAGTACAATTTTATATACATAAAAGGTTTCGATTTGATTGAAAACTGAAAATCTAGTTTTTAGTAGCAAAATCAGAATCCTTATTCTATCTAATTCCTACTTTGGATAAACAAGACTGGATGCTGCAAAAAGCAGAAACAAGTTTTGAAACCAATAATCCGGTTTTCATTCAAATTTTTTATTTCGGTTTCCAATGTCTTTGAGCAAGCATTCAAATATCGGTTTGTGATGGTTTCTTCAATTCAAACATCGGTTTTGGTGTCTTTATTCAAAATACTGGTATTGCTTCTCTCTCTCTGTCTTTCTCTCTCTCTCTCTCTCTCTCTCTCTCTCTCTCTCTCTCTCTC